>LPNX011091352.1:0-14470 GCA_001517045.1 Pseudotsuga menziesii | reverse complement strand
CTAGGTACCTTGGGGACCATTTTCATTAATGGTGGTTTCCCTCGTGTTTGTTAACGGTTTTCATTATTGACCGGTAATCAAATGGTTTCCTCCATGTTCGACTTCAGCTCCTTTATTTCGCATGGTTAGGATTCGTACCTTTTTTTGGGCAGTTTGGATTGAAGACCTTGGGGCCGACAGTAGCATTGTCATCATTTTGCTATTGCCCAAGTTGCGCAAGACCTTGTTATACTTTATATGACATTTTGCTGAGACATAGATCCACCTTGTATTTTTGTGGCTATGATCGATTGTTGAGCATGGATCCACCTTGTTCATTTGTGGCCATGGCTCCTTTAGATTTGATATGGCGCCTTTTTGCATATTGAGCGACCATTATAGTTTCATCAGTTATACATATGTTAGATCTACCTGTATCTTTCAGGCGATGTTTTGTATATGGACGTGTATGTTCCAGAGATCAGTTTTTCTAACATTTATCTCTCTTACAGGTACCTTCACTCGAGCCTTTTGATCTTGGTTTCTCTACTCTCTCCATACTCGGCTGTTTCCTTTATAATGTATTTCAGCTATCATCTTCCCCTCTAACCTCACACATTAAGGGGCATCTGTTATAGCCCAAAATGACACATCTCTACCTGTGACCACTTTCCCATGATTCCGTCGCATGTCAACACTTCCATGACGACACTTCATGAAAGTCACTGAAAAAACACCTATCTTGGAGGACCCATATCTTTAGTTTTGTAACTCCGTTTGACCTTATTTCTATGCCGTTGGAAAGGTATTTCCGTTAGCTAAAACTTTCCAGAAGACACCAAAGTCTGAAAATGCCCAGAAATACCCTTAAAATGTGTTTTTTTGTGTATATGCGACTCTCCTTAAGGCATAGTCGCGTATCATACGCAGGTTGCTCTACTATAGACCCGCGTATGTGTTTCTCAACAATAAAACATAAAAACACGAGTTAATTGGAGATTAGTTATTTCATTTAACTGAATTTCCTTAACTACTGTAACTTCTCTAACCTTCGAACTACCTTATTTCATCCATATAAATAGAGGTAGGGAGGTCCGTGAGAGGGGACTTGAATTTTTGCACTGTTATGCTGGAGGAATTGGAACTCTCTTTGCCCACACCTTTGCCCTGGAGGTCTTCCATTAGTGTTGCAGAGCTTGGAGGATGAGTTCTTTCGAGAAGAGAAGCAGCAGAACCAGATCAAGGTTTCATGAGGTGCCAAACTTGAAGAGAAGGTATACTTGTACTTGTTTTCAAGATTAATAAAGATGTGATGTCCTTCTTCTTCCCAAATCATTGTTCAATGTGTGATTGCATCTCTGTTTCTGATCATATGATGATGTTATTCAGATCATTATTTCATGTTTATTTGATTATCATTGTCTTATATGTGGTCATAATGGTTTGAGGAAGGTATGATTCGTTTTGCAGGTCTCTTGGAGCGAGAGGAGCAAGAAGAGGATTGAAGAGAAAGCTTGGACCAGCCTTTGGTTAATCAGGTGTGGACCCTTCTCATCTCTGAAACTTGCTGTTATATACTTGCAGAACATTGTGCATCTCTCTTTCAACCCCAGTACGTTGATGGCCTCTTAAAACCTAGCCATAGGACACTTTCCTTTACAACACTAAGGAGGAGTCAACCTTGAAAACACTTATGAGGTTTTTTTCCATCTAGAAAACAATTTGTTGGGAATCCTCCAACAGGATCCTTTTCATTGAGGGAAAAACCAAAGTGACTATCATAGCCATTTGTGTAAGAAATTAGGATCACGGGCTCTAAAGGTATCATCTCTTCAGGAATGCCTTCCAATATACGTTGGAATATTATATTGTACTACAACAAAGTTTCATTTTCCTTCTTTTGAATGTTATGAAGGTGGATGATGAGGTATTCAAGATCATTTTAAACATCCCATGTACCCATGAATGATTTCATAAAGTCCCCCATGACTTGATGCTTTTGGAAGGGAGTCTCCAAAAACAGACACCCGCTTTTCCCCGTAGGGACTTGGAAAAGAGTTAAAGTACTAAATCCTCATGTTCATATGCATCATAGGTATCTATGACATTGATTAACAAGTCAACATGCTCTCTGGTAGATATAACAATGTTTTCTTGGAATTCTGGCAACCACTCATCAAAATTTTGAGGCATGGCTTGAGGACCTTCCTTTGATACCGGAGATATCCAGGTCCTTGTAGACATCTTCCATCCAGGAAGGTGCTTGAGATTCCATTAGTGGAGGTTGTTGAGGTAAAATGTTCCTTACCACATGAGATAGAGGTATAGGAGTGGTTGTAGGGTTCAACTTGCAATTTTGATGGTAGACCTTTTCAAGATTGTAAAAGTGAGGCACAAATGTATCAATAGTACTCCTAGTAGAGTAATTTGTTCTGGGTGGAGTCTCCAAATGATATATTTTTAGACATGTCTCATCAATTCAAATGTATGAAACAGGAACATCCTTGTCCCCGGAAATGACGCCAAAATGTTACCGCAAAAACTAGCATCCCTAGGTGCAAGGCTCACAAGATGTCGACTTTGGGTAACTCCAGAAATATCGTCACTGTCACCTTAAAAATATGCCCTCTTCACTTTAGATCCAGGAAAATCCTAGGGGGATTCCTAAGTAAGATAGAATTCGTAAAGTATGGAACAATACCCAACTTGTTCAGGCCTGGAATATATTGGCCAGACAATGAGTCAGAGTAATCCTACCTAATATAAATTTATTAGGGTAGGAAAGAAAAGTAAGGACTTGGTCTTAATTTAGGCTAAGAATGATAGACAACACCTTGGTTCCTTTTTAACAGTAGGGATTGAACGATATTCCACCTATGGCTTCCCGGATGGAGCTCCTAGGGTTTTATTTCTTCTTAGGGATTTTCTTTTGTGCTATTTTTAGGGTTTTTGAAATAGCTAGTTCTAAGGCGACCTAGGTTTTTTATAAGATTATAAGAGAAGAAGAGAAGAAGGTTTATGAGTTACGGTCTTCAATAGATGAGTTCCTTGCCAAGGGTAATGGATTCAAGACATAGTTTATGGTAAGGTCACTCATGAGTCTATGAGTACCATATTCCAGACTACAACACAAAGCACATGAAAATGACACACGAGGACAAAGGATTGATAAATAAGGATCTAACTATAGCCTTATCGTTAACTAGGGTTTGATGAATTAGGGTTTTATACCAAGAATGGTCTAGGGAGCTTCACCAAACTAGGAAAAAAGTACCTCTTAGATCATCACTAGGGTCCAACCTCTAAAGGTGTCACAACAAGAGAATCCTACTTTCTCCAACATCCCCACAAACCATAATACCTCGCTACCAGAACCATAATATACCATGTACCTACAAAGAAAGAGAGACATGTTATTCTTTCTCACATAATAAACCCTTGACAAGTAAGAAGTAGTGAAAATGATAAGAGAGGAGAAAACTTCTTTATTAGATTGTAACCATGAACTTATGATATTTAAAATGAGTGTGAGAGGTCTATAAATATGAGTCTCTCTTCACACTCGTGGGGGAGAATCCCCCCACATATCTTGAGTACACCATAATTCAGCCAAATAAGGACACTACCATAACATTTCCTTTGAAACCCCCACAATGTGAGATCTAAGCCCTAGAATGACTCATGCCCACAAAAGTGTCATCATTTTCCTCAAGGAAGGCCTCTCTTTGCTCCATGCTCTTGTACTTTCATCTAACTCTCCTCCAAATATTGAAAAGTTATATTTTGGTCCCACTTCTTGCATTAACATGTGCATAATATCCAAACGTGTGGGTTTTTTTGTCATTTGGAGCCCTGAAACTTTGTTTAGAGGAGCCTGAAAACAGTTGATCAACTAGAGAAGGTCATGATCATTGGGATCAACATCGAGAGGCCTCATTAAGGCCTCACACTTAGCTACATCATCATAAAATTGTCCTTACAAGTCTAGTAGGAGGCACAGGTGTGGTCGGAGGAGGATGGATGTTTGGAAAGGAAGGATAAGAGGGAGGATCGTTCTAGTCCTAAAGTATCTCTGGCATCTGTAGAAGTGGTATAAACCATCAAGCACTCTACATCTAGAGATGTGCTCTGGAATATATAGCCTTTTCTTGATCGACCTCGTAATCTATTAAACCTGGAACATAATACCAAGGGGAAAAAAAGGTAAGTATCTAGCATTAACTTAGTCATATTAGTCTAAAAAGTGTACTTACTCTTGAAGAAGGCATGGAGAATCAATAATGTACCACTTCTGTATCAACCCATTATGAGAAGGTCACCTCATCCCTTGAGTAGGGGATGCATAGTTGTAGGACAATGTCACTCATCAGGTGGAGATAAAGGCTTCCTTGGTCAACTAAGTGATCAATCCAGGTTGAAAAGAGGTGAACAAGGTCGAAGTTAGGTCATAGGAAGGTGGCTCAGATCCAAAATGATCCTTACATGGGGAATACACCTTGTTGAGCAATATCTTATCACGCTCATTCATAAAGGGGGGTTTTTAATTTTGAAAAATAAGGTCAAAATATTGTAGGTATTGAGGGGTGGGGAATAGGGTATGGCTGGTTTATTAGTATTGGTGGGTATAAAAAGGGGTTTGTAGTAAAAATAAGGAATATATTGTAGAAATAGGGGTTTTTTAATTGGAAATATGTATTGGGAGGGGGCTCAACAAAAGGATTTTTGTAAGTAATTATCAATATCTAGTGAAATTAGGGGTATTCTTTAATATCCCATGAACGAAGGCTCTATGCCATGGTTTCACTAAGTGAATACCTAATGGATCCTTATCATGTTTTGTTATGTTTTCCCAGGAGAATAGGATTTTTAGTGATGCTTTTGAAGGTTGCACTTTGCATCTTGTAGCACTGCTTTTGAAGATTTTTTTTCTTTGCATTTTAGGGAAACATTCTTTTGCTTTTGTTTTTGACATGTTATTTTTCCCAAGCCGAAAACCCCACCCCATTAATATCCCCTTAAAATAGTTTTGGGATTTTATTGATTATTTCCCTCATGTTCTACAATTACCCTATAGATTAGATCGGGAAGGGGCCTAATTAGAAATCCCACTTTGACAACTACTATTCAGTATCTATCTAATTCTATTTTAATATAACATAGAATAGATGTTTTCACTTATATAAGAATATAACTATTCAATGCAACTTTTATGATCTCCGTAGGTATCCCTAATGCCTTAGCTCGCACAAGTGAGTTAGGAGGAATACTTTGTACTGTAAGGGAGAAGAGAAGTATGAGGGGATTGGATGGGCCATAATAAGGAAGGTTGTTGAGACTTAAATAATTCCTTCTTTTAATTATATATATATATATATATATATATTAAGAGATAAATTCATTCGCAGAGAACATTTTTATTGAGTGGCAGAAAACACTATGGTTTGGGGTTGGCAACACGACGTGAGTCGATGAGATTAAATCAATTCCTACTTACATACAGGTTTATGGAGATTATGGTAACACCTAAATATCTTGGACGAAAAACCCATACATAGGTCGGGAAATACAAAAGAATATCTGAAAAGAGAAATAATTTTACTAGTATCCATATAGGGAATGAGATGTTCCATTTGACGACGATTCATGTTAGACTCGGGGTTGTGGAATTGAAAGGTTTCCTAGTCCAACATGAAACCATGTGGATCATATGGCACACTAATGTTTCATGTAATTAATTCTAATACCAAAAGAAAATCCTTCCCGAAATTGACTCTATACTATAGATACTACATTTGGCTCTATTAGGTCTGCTGACTTAAATAGAAGTCTGAAATTTAAGTTTCTACTCAAGGGATTCTAAAATGAATGTAGGTTCTAATTTGTTTTTGGCTATTGAATTGGCTTATGCTTTTTAGTTGCTAATATTATGGTAGCTACTATTAGATAATCTTTGTTCTGGGCTGAGTCACAGTAAGGTACTTTTTGCATTGAGTATTTACTCTGTCCTTTGTTGTTGAGTCTTTTTTCTCTTCATTTTGTGTTGCGTATTGTCATCAATAGAAAGTCCTGCCTTTCGGATTTCTTATTTGTTTGCTTGCCTATTCCTACTGGGTGGTCGTCTGAGATTTCAATGACTGGGAGACTCAACTAATCGGGACGAGTGGGAAATAATGAATGGGACGACACAACCCAAAGGTGTTTCACTCAAGAACTGAACGAGCAGTGTTCTAGATCAGATTGAAGAGGGATAAACCATCTATTTGTAATCGACTTTTTTAAGTTATAAGAAAAAATAAAATCTAGCTAATTTCTTTGGGAGACAATATATAGAGGGATTGGAAAAAACTGAAAAAATTGGTGCCAAATGGGAAACGGTAAATACAGGGAACAAAACCACTCAAAGGTGCACGAGGCTATGATAGCTAAAAACGGAATGGAGGGGTCATAAGCGTTTGGTCGGAATAATAATAATCAAGTTGGATGTTCCGAGAAATTAGAAAGCATATTAATTTGGGAGATTATTTTTCCCATACCCAGAGATGTGACTATCATAGCCATTTTTGTAATAAAGGTGGATCACAGGCTCAGAAGGCATCATCTTTTTAGGAATTCCTTCCAATATATGTTGGATCTTAGATTGTACTCCAACACAGTTTCATTTTCCTTATTTTGAATGTTATGAAGGCTAGTGATGAGCCATTTAGGATCAGTTTAAACATCCCATGTACCCATGAAGGCCTTCATAAATTCCTCCCATGAATTGATGCTTTTGGCAGGGAGTCTCCTAAACACACACCTGCTTCTCCCCGTAGATACTTGGGGAAGAGTTAAAGGACTAAATCCTCATGTTCATATGCATCATAGGTATTTATGACATTGATGAACAATTCAACATTCTCTTTGGAAGATATAATATTGTTCCCTTGTAGTTTTGGCAACCACTCATCAAAATTTTAAGGCATGGTATGAAGACCTTCCTTGGATACTAGAGATATTCAGGGCCTTGTAGACATCTTCCATCTAGGCAGGTGTTCGAGCTACCATTGGTGGATGTGGTTGAGAAAAAAGGTTCCTTACTACAGGATATAGAGGTATAGGATTGGTTGTAGGGTTCAAATTGCGATTTCGATGGTATACCTTCTCAGGATTGTAAAAGCGAGGCACAAGCGTATCAATAGTACTCCTAGTAGAGTAGTTTTTTCTGGGTGGAGTCGCCATATGATATGTTTTTAGATAAGTCTCCACAATTCATATGTAGGAAACGGGAATAACCTTGTCCGTGACAACAATGCCAAAATGTTACCAAAAAAAATGGCATCCTTAGGTGCAAGGATCACAAGATGCCAACTTTGGGTAACTATAGAGATCTCCTCACTGTTACCTTAAAAATATGCCCTCTTCACTTTTGATCCAAGAAAATCTTCGGGGGATTCCCAAAGCAGATAGAATGAGGAAAGTATGGAATAGTACCCAACTTGTTCAGTCTTGGAGTATCTTGGCCATAAAATGAGTCAGATTAATCCTACCTAGAATAAGGTTATTAGGTTAGGAAAGACAAGTAAGGAATCCGTATTAACTGAAGCTAAGAATGATAGAAAATGCCTTGGTTCCTTTCCAATAGAAGTGCTTGAACGACCTTCCACCTAGGGCTTCCCAGATGGAGCACCTAGGGTTTTAGTTCTTCTTAGGGATTTTCTTTTCTATTATTTTTAGGGTTTTTGAAATAGCTAGGTCTAAGGAGACCTGGGGTTTTATAAGATTATAAGATAAGATGAGAATATTTTTTATAATTTAAGGTCTTCAGTAGATCAACGCCTTTCCAAGGGTGTAAAATGGGTCTACATCAATCTTATTCTGAACCAGAGGATTTACTAGGTATACCTCTTTATTTTTTACTTATTCTTCATCACAAGCGACAACACTGTCTTCCTTGGTTTCTTTCTTAACTATATTTAACTTCTGGCTCTCAGATATATGAATGCCCTTTCCCAGTGCTTCGGGATTCTCATGATTTCTAAAGGATACATGCTTATATTGAGTTGGCTGGGGAGAATAGTAGCCATCAATTGGTTTTATACTTTGGAAAAGGCATATCCATTCCATGGGAATAATGATTTCATCAAGACCAAGAATCGTAGCAGTCATAATAGAGGTAACATCACCACCTTTATTTACTACTATGGAAACCTTCTTTGTTAGTGTAGGGTCAAGGAGTAGTCTAACTTCTATGGGATTTTCATGCTTGTTATCCTTTATATGCTTGTCCTTCATGTATATTTTCTCTTTTTCGTTTTAGCCTCTTCTCTTTTCTCTCCCCTTTTATCTATAGGTGCTCCAATACTTGGAAACAATTGCATGCTCAATTTGTTCTTAGGGGCATATTAATAACCATTTATATTACTATTGTTCTTATCTTTCCCATAGATAGATTCTCTATAAGTGCCCCATCCAACCTAATAATAATGGATGTCTTAGTCAATATGGCCTTCCAATAGCCCCATATCTCTCAAGTTTATATAGATGATATCACCAAGTAGGTATACAAGTTTAACTGGTATTAGCTTGAATGAAAAAGGCACACCAACCTTGTGAATGTATACTACATATAAAAAAGGCATATCACAAAGGCACACCAACCTTGTGAATGTATACTGGTAAGTGGTAAGAGGAAACCCTGGTGTAGGGAGAGGGAATCCAAAGAAACCAAACCGGAAATAAGATAAGATAATTTTATTAATGTCCAACAAAATACCACAAAGATCGGGCCAATAGGACTAAAAATGTGTATCCAAAAAGTATACAATTGGGAGTGTGGAGGAATCCCTTATCCTAGATTATCTATACATATGCCTTAGATCCAGGTTTCCCAACTAAAATTAAACTATTATGAGAGGTGAGTTGTGCAGAAACACTCATGAGTGAAGCCCAGGTTGCATGAACAACATTTGACTGCCTGTGAATTTGGGGTTTTTTCTTCATATTTCATGAAAGAAACTAAAATATTGAAACCAAAATAACCATAGTGTCCAACTAAACAGAGTAAAGTAAATCTCTTCAATGAATATCCAGTAAAAAAGTACAACAATGGGTCGTGTTATGTGTAACCACCCATTTTGTATGGGTCACCTATGCATGTGGATGTTAATGGGTGTTCTCATCATGATGACAATAATACAACATAAAATAAGCAGTGTTGGGAACACATCATCAAGCTACAAAAGTTATGGACACTCTCATACTCATGGATCACTCAGAAGGGGAAAGAATCATTCATGGGTTTGTTGTACTGTGTTTTTCCATAAAAAAGTGATTATGGGCATTTCAAACATTCATTAGGAAATATGTTAGGTAGTATCTCTTTGAAGAAACACCACTAAGAATTACTTCCTGGAAAGGAACCTCCACATAGAAAGCATTGGAAACGACATTAAAATTCAATCTGAGCACATATAACTATCCTAGGTTGTTCATGGCACTTTTTCAGATCATGGCAGCTATAAGCATTCCTTTGAGAATCGTAAACAATCCAAAGAAATTATTAGATCATCATCTACAGGTATAATAAAGGTTGTTGCAGGGGTGAAGCAACCCTATTCTAGGGCATCCTTTTGCAACAAACAACAATACACCTGTGCATTGAATGTCTGATGAAAACAACGTTAGTTCAAAAAACAAAACTGAAAAATGATTATTTTAGCATCTTAACGTGGTCAAGGTTGGTATTATACTAAGGCGTTGGCTCTTTACAAAATTCTAAGAAATTTCCTTCCACTTTGGTTGCATTGCAATTCACAAAATTGAACATCCTCTGGAAAGGGGTTGCAAAGGCTTATCCATTTCATTCCCACAAACAAATGAACTATTTGGACAACTTGTTTCCCATCAAATGCTATGCATATGAGTACAGAGCTTGTGCCTAAAACATTTTAATATATTTCAATATGTATACGATTGTTGTTGGATCCATGTACATCTATCTTCCTAAACATGTCAATACCAATTTGCACTAATTACATATACAAGACTTAAGATGGATAGGCAAATTACGTTTTCACCTTACATGCATGGGCTAAAGAAAACCAGTGTTTTGCATTCAACGTGTCCAACATGAGAATCATATGACATCTTGTCCAAATTATTCAAATACTATATTAATTAAACCCCTAATCACAGTCACAAGAGACATCATTATACCAAAAATGGACCTTCATGTGAGAGATGTGCAACAAATATCACCTCAGTCAACAACAGTTGAAGAAATTTGTAACTTAAAAAAATTGACATCAAACAACCATCAATGTTGAACATAACCACACAATTGGAATTACTTAAAAGAGGGAGACTTGACTACTTCATAGGAAGCGAATCAATACTATGGTCATTTGCACTCAGCAACGTGATTTCACGCATATACCAGCACAAGTAGCTTGAGTGCAAAACTATTTCCTTGTATCCTATCCATATTGTGTTCATCCACTAATACAATTTCATCCATAGACTACTACATAAGCTCTGAATTTTAGAGCAATATTCTAGTGCAAAGTTACAAACATGTAGCAAATCCGAAGGATTCTTGACTGCATAAAGACTCAAGAGCCAAGTCGAATATTTGCGCATGCATTTCCACAAATGGATAGGAGTAACAGAAGATGGTTTATTCACTTCCAAATCCTTTTCTATGCCATTTTCAAGATAAAAATACTTTCACTTTTTATTACAATACCAACTTTTATCCTCTTTGTAAATGTTAACCCTTTACTGATGCATTTGTGAACGTGTTTCATATCAATATACAAACTGAATATTTGTATACCCTTTCCCAGAGATAAAATCATAATAGACAATCAAATATAAATTGAAGTCAAAAAGTTGGAACCAATTCAATCTTGTTCAAGATAGAAGCCTCTTCTCTTGATTGTTGATTATGATTTTCAGTTGAAAGGAATTAGGTTTAAATGCACACCCTACACTATTCTTCATTATTCCATGTTCTTGAATGCCTTCAGGTCTCATTGACTATAAAATTGCTACCATGAACATATAGGAAAATGGACATTCATTTTACTACGTCGACATGGCAAGCATTTTTCATAATTGACATGGAAAGCATATTTCACAAATGAATGGAAAGAGTATCTCCTAGACAAATTCCAAAGGAGGACATCATTTAGCCTTCTATGTATGCTAAACAATATTCTAACCATTGTATATTGAAGCAATACAAGCTTGGCAATCTACTCTACGACCAAATGTTAATATTCAGATACAAATTGAATAGTTCGTATAAAACTCTAGCTTGTGGAGTCAATAAAAACAAGATTGTAATCAAATCAAATCACAAGCACTGTCTAGTTGTACACAATTGAATGGAAATACCATCTCCCAACAGATTCCCATCAAGGAAGTAATCCATATTGCAATGTATGCATATCACAATTGAATGGAAAACGTTTGCTGACCATTGGATATGCAACCAATCCAAGCTGGGAAATCTACTCTATTACCGAATGATATAGTCAAATACAAACTAAATATGTGTATAGTCATGTTGAGGGAAACTTTTAGCTAGAGGATTCAACAAAACCAAGCTTGTAATCAAATCAAATCTCAATCATTACCTAGTTATAAGTTGTTCAAGATACAAGTCACTTCTCCATATTGTTGAATATGATTTTCAGTTGCAAGGACACCCTACACTCTTCTTCATTGGTCCATGTTCAAGGATGGCTTAGGGAATATGTCATTGACTATAAAATTGCTACCACGAACAGGTGGGAAAATGGACATTCATTTTTGTTACATAAAAAAGTAAACAATCTACATAATTGAATGGAAAGATTATCTCTCAGACATATCCCATAGGAAAAATCATCCATCCTGTAGTATATGTAGATCCTATGCTGGGCACTATCTCCACAAGCGAACACGATAAAGGCATTGTTGGCCGTTGGATATGCAACCAACCGAAGCTGGATAATCTACTCTACTTCCAAATGTTACTGTCATATACAAACTGAATTTTGTATATCCATGTTCAGGTAAATTTTAGCTAGAAAAGTCAACAAAAACAAGCTTGTAATCAAATAAAATCTCAGTCATTGTCTACTTATAAGTTGTCAAAGTTATAATCTCTTCTCGAGATGTTGAATGTAATTTTTCAGTTGAGAGGACCCAGGTTTAAATTCAAACCCTACACTCTTCTTCATTTGTCCATGTTCTATGATGGCTTGGTGAATATACATAGATCTCATTGAGTATTAAACACTACCATGAACAAGTAAGAAAATGGGAATTCCTTTTGTTACTTCAAAGTGGCAAGGATTTTTCACAATTGAATGTAAATTGTATCTCTGAGACATATTCCAAAGGAGGAAATCATCCAACCTGCAATGTATGCATAGCCTACAAAGGATGTTATCTCCACCAAGGTAAAGACTTTGATTACCGTTGGTGTTGGATATGCAACCAATCCAAGCTTGGAAAACGCTATAGTCCAATATAAGTTAAACATGTAAAAATGTTATCTAGCAGAGTCAACAACAACAAGATTGCAATTAAAACAAATCAAATCTCAATCATTATCTAGTTACAAGAGGGGTAAAGAACTAGGGTTCAATTTTTATTTGTTTTCTAAAGTTGGTGAAGTTCAAAGCCCACTTACAATGTTGCTCATAATAGTTTCAGTGACCAACCTCCAAAGAAATCTCCAAATCACCTCCCTAATAAGGGAGGAAGAGCTATAGAATCTCACTAACGGGTATCCCTTGTGGGTGTTTAAAGCACAGTCCAACCTTCTTTCTGATAAAAAACCAAAAAGAAAAAATGGATTTTTCACTTGTTTAATTATATTTTTTGCCTTCTGTGCAACTCAAGGATATTATCTTTCTAAAAATCAAAGGCCATAAACTGTTGACTTAGATCAATCATTTTCCATTAGCACATTAAATAGATTTAAGAAAATCCTATTGGGGTCTGAGAATTAAGAAACCTACCTTGTGCATTCTACATTATATGTTGTTTAACCCTTGATTGAAACTTCATGAACCTAATTCGACATTATAATGGTTATATACAAACCCCATACTAACAATTTATTTTGCATAATTAGAGTAGTCAACCATTATTTTGAAATCTATTCAAAAAACTTACCAAATATGTTTAAGATAAAGCGATCTTTGTGAAGGATCAATAGTCGCGAGCATCCACCCTTCGAATCTCTCTCTGAATGAGTGCTTGAAGTAGGTGTACCCAATGAGGGAATTTTTACAAAATTTGGTGCCCTGTTTCCTACCTGGATATCCTACCGGCATCGAGCAGGTAGGGGTATTGAAATCATTGAAACCTACCAAGATCAACTGCACCGAGTGACTAAACACTTGTGACTAAGTTCATTATCAATACCTGGAATCAACACCTGGATGACTGCATCAATAAAATACGTGGTATCAACGCTTGGCTCTAGTACCTTCATCCTGATTCACTAGATCAACCATAATGACTCAAGTACCTGTCAATTCATTAAGTGACTCATAGCCTATGATTGAGTCCCAGATCGACTTCCTGGAACGATTGCATCGAAACCTACCTCCTGTCACGTCCCCTTCCCTCAATCGGCGAAGAGAACGCGATGAACGCATTAACACAACCGGGAAAATGGCCCCAAAAACATAAAACAAATGAAAACAATGCTGGAATTAAGCATACACAGATGCAGTTATATTCAATCATACAGCGGAAGCAACACAACACATTTCCAGCATTCAACATCAGTATAAATTACAGAGCTGAAGTAAATAGCAGCACTTATCTCTTGATGAAGAATTCACCCGCAACCAGCTACGTCGCTGCAACGTTCCACCCAACCATAGGCCAGCTTGCTCATCTATCTCTCAGCAACACTGCCACCCCCGAGCTGGGCATGATTCCTCCGGACTAAGGGTCAATTGCAGGCTTAGACATGGCCAAGGGGGACACATAACAACCAAACCAACACTGCTGGGTTTCACAGGCTTTCAACAGACAAGCCAAACCAGCACAGTCCAAGGTTCAACCACTGCATACCAGCAGCCATACAATCCCTTCACAGCTCTGTGAAGCAGTCATAAACAACAGGGGACAGCCCCAAACAATGGAGGAGCAAAGCTCAAGTCCAAGGGACAACCCAGAGTTGGTTTTGGCCCTAACGTGGCCAAAACAGCTCAACCACAACATCCCAGACCAGGGAAACAACAGCAACAGCCCAATTTCAAAGTAAAAACAATGGCAACTATGCACAGTCCCAGAACAGGGAGACCCAGCCAACACACACTAGTACATTTCGATCCAAAATCCGACGGTTTTTTCCGACAGCGCGTGGATTTTTTCTTTTAACCGTGCCAAAAATCATAAAGATTAATTTTTTTTTTGAAATGGTGGGCATACATGTCGCTTAAGCGACGGCAATTCTCCTAAGTGTCGCTTAAGCGACGGCGCTAAAATTTTTATCATCCTA
>LPNX011091348.1:481281-579574 GCA_001517045.1 Pseudotsuga menziesii | reverse complement strand
AACTTTAGACAAAGAGGCACAGTCAAAGAGAGGGATGCACTCAGTCTAAGGGGAACACTACCCATCTATCCTTCAGAGATTAGACTTGTGCATCAAAGCCTTTTTCTAGGGTCATTAGACCAAAAACTTTGGTGTCAATTTTTATGTGTGATTGCTATATTGGTTAAAAGAAGTGAATTGATCTCATGTGTTTTAGTTTCATGTCATAAATACTTGCATGTGATTTAGAGAGACCTAAGACCAAGTTGGGATCAAGTATTTGAGAGAGATTCTGAAAATTTCACATTTAATTAGTCATTTTGGCATTTTCACTCCCATTTTTTCTATGACACCTCAGGGTCCAAAACTCACAAGTTAAAAAAAAGGGAACTTGTGTCCAAGTTTCAACTTTTTGATCATTGCCATTTCGGAGATACACACGATGTAAGTCAAGCAATTTGAATAGCCCAAAACTCTTCATCAGACAGGCCTTTTTCTAAACTATCAAATAGTTTCAAAATAGATTGGTGGGTTAACAGGAATTCTTATGTGTTTCCCAATGATGTTCTTTTTCTTATTAATAGGTTATACTGGTTAGGCAATGATAGATACTAGACTACTCGTTCTCACTTACCCGCGAACAATTACCTTCACGGCGTACTATTGCACCTTCCTTGGGGCAATTGCTAGTATTATATTCTCCTAAAATCACCATTGTTGTGAAACTACATAACTTGGTTAGAAGGATTCGTTCAAAGGATTCATGAATGAGAAGTTTATAAGTGATCCTTCTCAAATCTATGTGAAGTGAATTTATGTATTTCATTATTTTTATTTTTTAATATTTTAAAATTATTATTTAAACTATAAACAAAATACAAAAAAATATTGGTCCATTATTGTATGTTATTTGACTTTTATATAATAATAGATTTTAAAATTGAAATAAAAGTTAGTTTTATATATATTTTGAATTTTTTTTAAATATATATTTAAAACATATCTTTATAACTTTTTCTAAATAAACACATTTGTTTAAAAAAATCAGAATGTTCCATCTCTATATTTTTCCACAATATATTTTTGAAAAACAATTATATTTAAAACATACCTTTCCAACTTTTTCTACATAAACACATTTGTTTAAACAAATAGAATGTTACATCTCTATATTTTTCCACAAAACTTCAAAAGTACCTTTAAAAACAATATTTTAAACTTAAAAACATAAACCTTGAATGTGTCAGTGGAGTGCGGCCTTAGTATTTGCTTTAGCAACCGAAGGTCGTTCTATGATGCCGATCAATTTTGTTTGGCATATGCTTCTAGATATTTTTTCTTCGCTGCCTTATCCAAAGCGTCAGCCTCAATTGTTTTCGAGTTAAAGAGACAGAGATTGCCATAGAATAAAACGTGAAAGCTAATCACTGATCCGAAAATTTTAAAATAGATAGATTTTGCTGTCACCGAGATTGAAATATTTGGTAATTAAAAATAATAATTTTATAACCATAATGGACTTGTAAAGTGAAAGATGAAGAACATTTGAATGAATGGACTTCAAACTGTTTTTCTTGGAATATGTCCATTGAGTTGTTTGAGGTGAAAGAGAAGAGGGTTTCTATGTGGACGCTTGCGGCTATATGGTGCAAAGGAAAGATGAGAAATCCAAATGAATAGGAGACGAGAAATCCAATGTACAGAGTTGTGGGTGGCTGGAGGTGGGGAAGTGGCAGTCCAAACAAATCCAATTTACAAAGTTATGCATAGCCTTACACACAATGTTTTTTTATGAAATCAATCAAATTTGAGTATATTTTAAAGCATGGCTTCAAGTTGAATAATCCTCTCATGCGCGTTTAACCTTTCTCAATAAATAACTACCACTATAAACATCTTATAGTAAAATCAGAACTTAATAATAGGTATTGAGATTCAGTGTCTTTATGAATAAAAAGGCGTATTGTAGTCTAAACTATCTGCCGGCACCATACTGTATAATTTAAGCATGGCTTCCAATTAAGTAATCGTCTGACCATGAGCGTTTAACCTTGGTCAATAAATACCTCTAAGCATCTTATTGTAAAATTAGAACTTAATACTAGCTATTGCAATTCACTGCCTTTCTGGAAAAAAACGCTTATAGTAGTCTAAACTATCTGTGACAGCGTCACCATCCTTCACATTAGTGCTGCAACAAGCAAAGCTGGTTCTTTTTCAAGATGATGACGTTAAGAAATTTAAATTTTATTGTAACTTCAGGAGAAGTTACAATAACCGTGATTTTTAAAGTTACTGTGGAATTGGTAATTATCTTGAATTAGCAGTTCTCTGCATGACGCTACTTTGCGGAAATGAACTTGGATTATGCCTGATGTCTGTCTTTCAACAAAAGAGCCCTTTCTTTTTCCGTACAATGTCAATTATTTAGCAGGAACTTTCCCAGGAAAATAGTTTCCCGTACAATTATTTAGCCGGTTTTGTCGAGAATCTTCAATGCTCAGAACAAGAAAATTATAAGCTCATTACCAAGGATTAGAGAGTCGTTAAGGCTGATAACTGGTTAAAAGTGTACTCCCAACCAAAAAAATAAAAACAAGTGCTATATTTTGTTTAACTTGAATAGCATACATACACATTCTTTACATTTAGTACACATTCTTTACATTTAGAGTTCAAAGGTGGTTTACAACTAATTGGCATGAAAATGGGTTTTAACTGAGTTAAAATATATTATTTGCCTCATAATTGCTCTATAAAAAAGGATCCTGTTGCCCATTATTGTTCTCTATTTCGTGCACCCAATCATACAATTACAATTTCTCTGGAGGATGCTGCAAGGACAAACTGGACGCCTGTCAAAGTCGCCTCCTGCCGGAACCGCGCAGCTTATTCCATTGTGCCAGTAGCCAGTAAACGAACACTGACTGCTTCTGCCAGGGGACTCTTTTGTCTCCCCTACCTTCTCTGCCATTTGACGAGATTTTTCCCTCGCCTGTTCCAGGGTTTGATTACCCTTACCCTGAGCCTTCTCCCAAGTCTCCTTGGCTCGTTGGGCTACCTCGGACATTTTCTGCCCAACAGATTCTTTCGTCTCGCCTGCCTTTTCTGCCATCACACGGGCTTTTCCCTCGCCTGCTCTTGGGCTTCTTCTAGGCTTCGATTGGTTCGTTTGGCAGCTCCCCATGCCGTTTCTTTGACGGCTTCTTTCTATTCCCTAGCTTTATATGAAACAGCCTGCCCCGTTTTCGCCGCCTTCTACTGAGTAGCTCTGGTTTTCTCCTTGGCTTTCTCTTTGGCCTGCTCGGTGGTTTGGCCTGCTTTTTCTTTTACGTTGCCAAATTGCTCTTGAAGGCATTCCTTTGCCTTCTCGATTTCATTGTAAGTACTGTCCTTCGCTTGTCCAAGCCTGTAAACCAACAGCAGAAAACGCATACCTAATCAGAGTGCAGACAGAGCAATCAGTAAATTTTTATGATCTGTAAATAGAAGCAACCATGAAATTGAACAAAGTGCCATGCTGCGAATCAATAAAATGAACTCTTCCATTATTAATTAAAATATAAAGCAACGATTCAATGATTAAGTCGCATAAAACCCAAAATTAATCTGCCTTCTTAGACAATGGGACTGTTTCAGTTATATCAATGGATTTTTACCTAGTTACCATACTATTACTGTTCAATCTTATGCCGGGCAAAGCATTCATGCAATCTGCTAGGGAGGAAGTGGAGTTTCCAATGCGTCAGATCAGCATTGATCAGATTTGTCAGAGCGACAGGGTAAGAGACTGAAAATGATCATTTCTACCAGGGAGGAAGTGGAGTTTCCAATGCGTCAGAGCAGCATTTATCAGATTTGTCAGAGGGACAGGGTAAGAGACTGAAAATGATCATTTTCTGCTTACGCAAGCTCGCCGCCGGGTCTTGGGATACAAAGTTCAAGGCATACGTCACCCTATATAGACGAATAAAAAGCAAGATAAATCAAATTTAAATAATCCTTCTAAAAAAATTTGATACAAACTATACCAAAAACATTTCAAATGCCAATTTTTTTAACCTACCTCCTAAATTAATTCACCTGAGCGATTCATATATATCCCCTGTCGAGGACATAATAAATAATTTATTGAACCATTTAAAAATAACTAATTCATATTAAGGGTTTTCTAATTCACATTATGGTTAAGAGCATGTGTTTTTTCTTAGGAGGTCACGGGTTCAAATCCAGAGGGGGGTAGTGTATGTACACCTTTGTAGACTTTAGCAGTTAAATCGCTGCGCAGAGGGGGGTCCCTTGTCCCACAAACAAGGGGGTCTCATACACCAATTTGGTGTCTCGCTTGGCGATGACCTTAAAAAATAGATTATTATTATTATTATAAACTTAGCCAGGTGGGCTAGCTCAAGTAGTCGAGTGTTGTAAGTTGTGAGCATAAGGTCTTGGGATCAAATCCCCAAGTAGATATACATTGCTATATAAGGGCCTCACTTGATGTCCCCATCGGATTAGCTCCATAATCAGAGAGAACATGGTGCGATACCTTCGGGGGTGGACCATGTGTTTCTTCCCATGGGAGTAGCATCCCCGTTGAAAGGTTTATGAACTACAACATAAAAAAGGGTCTTATAATTTAAACTCATAATTAATGTTAACCTTAATAAATAACCCAAAGTACAATAAATGAAATTAACCAGTTCACAATGAATGCTTCATAACCTAGCGTCATAACCTTAAACCATAATTATGGGTTATTTTAAAATTGAAATTTAATTAGAACTAAATTAAAAGAAAATCAAAATACAATTTAAAATATTTTAAAATTATTCGTAGAGGTTTAACAATATGGTTTTTAAAATTAAAATAAGATTTAATTTTAAAATAAAAAATTAAAATTGAATCTAATTTCAAACTATAATACTATAATTTAAAATTAAAATAAAATAAATTTTATAGCCTTAATTTTTTTTTAAAGTCAACCCTAATTTCTCAAAAATAAAATGAAATTATAATATATTAATTTAAAATAAAAACAAATTTAGTTTATATCTTTAATTTAAAAAAATTAATGAGCCCTAAATTCTCCAAGGTAGTCGATTTGTGTTTTTCTTGTTGGAATTGAAAGTCTCGTTTTACATCATTGATATCAATGGATCTAGTTGCCAACTATTTCAATTGACATATTGTTTTGATGATGAATCTTGTTGTGGATTCAAAATGTTGACAAAAAAATGGCTACTATGGATATTTTGGTGGAAAAAGGATCTATAATTAATCACCACAAAAATCTTGGAACAAAAACCCTAATTAACTTAGTGGCTCTCCTTATTTTCTCTTTTAAAATCTCTTTCCTCACCCTGAGGTTTCTTGGGTTTTCCTTAGAGAAAAGTGGTGACTCCACTCATTTCTATCTCTCCTTGTTAGTGGTGTGTGTGGAATGGTAGTATTCCATCCCCACCCTCACACTACATGTGGTATCACAAATTTATTTGCTTCCTACAAAAGCCATAAAATTTCTCATAGATCTCAATGTGCCTTTCTTTTGGATACACAATGCTTCCAAACAAACCATTTTTGAAGAAAAATAACACATATATGTAATATATAGGAGGGGTTTGATCTAAGATAAAACCAACATAGATCCATCTTAAACTTAGATCTATCAAGCACCAAGAGGGATCCAATTTCTTGAGGTGTAATTTTTTTACACATCCAAAAAATTACAACTCCAAAAATTTGATCCATCCTGCTACTTGATAGATCGGGGTTTCATATGGATCTATGTTGGTTTTAAATTATTATATCTTATGAGTCGACATTAACTTTTTTAATTACTTTTCATTTGGTTTTAATTTTTTACTTTATGAGCCAACATGATTTTTTTTAAATTACTTTTTATTTTTGGTAACATAACGCTACATTACATGACAACATTGTTAAATTTTTATCATTTAATCAATATGATCTAGGATCTTATTTGAGAGAATAACATGCACAACAATAATCACAAGAGACAAGATACACAAAGGATTTTCCTCAAGGAAACCATAAAGGAGAAAACCCCGCAACTTCCTCAAAGATAGAATGAGCACCAATGGAAAAAGTAAAACCCGAAAACACAAAGATGATCTCCAAAAGTTGTTCTCTCCCTCACTTGTGCAAGCTCCTCTTCTCTCACTCATGCGCTATAGTTGAGTGAGTGTGTGTTTCAAATAGAGAGGCTCACTCTCTATTTGTACTAATCTCTGACTTGACAATCACTTACCAGGGTCGACTTCACTAGGAGAGTCTAATAACCCTAGTGCCCCTCAACTGTGGGGACTTCCCCCCCGATCAACAAAGGAGGGTTAACCTCTATGAATTTACATGACTTGATTACATTAAAGATTCTCCCGATAGGAACATTGGGGTACAATGAAATACAATACATAAGATATATAAGTGAATACATTCTGAAGTTACAAATACATCAACACTCCCTCTTAACTAGGAAGGTATTCTCTTGACACAGTTCATCAGCACAAGTCTTCATCATAGGATCATCATCAAAGATGGATCATCATCATCACTGTATCATCATCATTGGACCATCGTCAAAGCTAGATCATCATCATCATCACTGCTCTCGCTATCTCGAGCAAATGGTGCTATCTCTCAATTCTACTTGTCATAGGAATTTATACAGAGCTGACCCTTTTTCATGTTGGTTGTAGGCCTAGCCTCCATGTAAGTCTTCTTCTTCAGTGCTTATATCATCAGAATGGTAGGAAAGACCTACTACCATCCGATAAAGGCTCCAACACTTATATCCACCGACATGGTAGGACACACCTACTACCATCTGGGAAAGGCTCCAACACTTACATACACCAGCATGACAGGACACACCTACTACCATCTGGGAAAGGATCCAACACTTACATCCACTGGCATGGTAGGACACATCTACTACCATCCAGGGAAAGGCCCCAGCACTTACATCCACTGGCATGGTAGGACACACATACTACCATCCAGGGAAAGGCCCCAACACTTACATCCACTGGCATGGTAGGACACACCTACTACCATCCATGGAAAGGCTCTGCACTTACATACATCAGCATGGTAGGACACACCTACTACCATCCAGGGAAAGGCTCTACACTTACATCCGTCGGCATGGTAGGAAACACCTACTACCATTCGGGGAAAGGATTTGCACTTACATCCGTCGGCATGGTAGGACACACCTACTACCATTCAAGGAAAGGCACAAAACTTAAATCTGACCATGGGAGGAACCAATCCTACCACCATGTTAGAAAGGCACAACACTTACATCTAACCATGGGAGGAACCAATCCTACCACCATGTCAGAAAGGCACAACACTTACATCTGACCATGGGAGGAACCAATCCTACCACCATGTCAGAAAGGCATAGCACTTACATATGACCATGGGAGGAACCAATCCTACCATCATGTCTAAAAGGCTCACGGACTCATCACTTCCTCTTGGAAGGAACCTCGATCTAGAGAACACTAAGCTTCTTCTTGAAGTACTCAAACCTCACTCTGGATAATGGCTTGGTCAACACGTCAACTATCTGTTTGTCTATCACAACATATTGGATCTTCATTGCTCCTCTCTGCACCATATCCTTGATATAGTGATATTTGATCTAGATATGCTTCAACTTGTCATGGAACATCGGGTTCTGCGACAACTTCACACAAATCTGGTTGTCACAATATATACAAGTATCATCCAACTGGAGATCAAACAAATCAGATATTAGCTTCCTTAGCCACACTGCCTCATAACTAGCCGAACAAGCTACGACATACTCTGCTTAGGTTGTACTTAGTGCCACGCAGGATTGCTTCCTGCTAAACCAAGAGATCACACCTGATCCCATACTGAAGCAACACCCCGAAGTGATCTTCCTATCAATGACACTTCCTACCCAATCTGAATCCATATAACCTTCCAGGTTAATCTTCTAATTCGCCTCATACTTGATCCCATAATCAACTGTACCCTTCAAGTACCTCATAATATGCTTTGCAACAATCAGACGAACATTTCTCAGATCCATCAGGAACTGGCTCAATATGTTCACAGCAAAGCAAATGTCTGGTCTCGTATTCGTCAGGTACATCAAGGACCCAATCGTATGATGATACATCATAGCATCAACTGACCCTGACGAAGCATCACTCCATAGCTTCAGGTTTGATGCCATAGGTGTGTTTATGGCCTTGCATTCCATCTACCCAAACCTCTTCAGGATCTCTACTACATACTTCCCTTGTCCAAGGGAGATTCCATTTGCACTCTGCCATACCTCCATGTCTAGAAAGTACCATACCCAAGTCCTTTATCTCGAACTCAGCAACAAGTCTCCTTCTTGCAACTTTAATGAGTTCCACTCTTTCTATTAGGAACAAGCCATCAACATATAACAAGAGCATCATTGGTCTTCCACCTTCAACCTTGAAGTAAAGGTTGGAATTTTCTTTACTCTCAGTAAATCCTAGAGTCATCAGTAAGATGTCCATCTTGTCGTACCATGTTGAACCTCGGGATATTCTATAGTCACTCCCTCTGAAGTGGAGCATCTTTCTCCCTCTATCTTTCGTACTCTATGTATTGAAACATTCTGTACTAGAGTGACAAGTAGCTTCCTCTGCTACTAATATTTTATGTATCCATCTAGGGTCACTGGATACCAAGATCCTCTATCTTGAACCTTTTCAAAATTTCTTCTCGAACCCATCTGTGAGCTTGTCATCCTCTATAGGCTTTCATCTTCAACCTTGTACCAAAGGTTAAAATATTTGTCACTCTAGGTGATCTTCAAGCTCCTCATGTATGTGTTATCCCATGGGTGTCTTCTAAGCTCGTACAAGGCCTTCTTTAATTTTCACACATGAGTCTTCCTGACATGTTTCTTAGCTTCCACTGGCTGCAAACGTCTCTTCATAGTATATGCCTTCTTTCTGTGAGAAGCCTCATGCTACGAATCTTTCCTTGTATCCCACAATGTTTCCATCTACTGCATGTTGGATCTTGTAGATTCATATGGAAGATGCTACAAACTTCCCTTCAAGTCTCAATACCGCATCCTAGACATCATTCTTCTTGAACTGGTACTCTCCTTCCCTTTCTTCCTGGATACTTCTTCATAGCTGGAAGGCTCTACATTAATGATGTCGCTCAACAATGTCACATGACTACATTATGTCTTGAGGCCTATTTCTTTCTTTGAAAGTATCGTCATATTATTATTCATCTACCATTCTCTTTATATTATTCTGAAGCTCTTTCTTTCGCTATGAAAGCTTCTTGGTTCATCTTCATGTATGCTTATTGGAGTGAATATTGAACTGTCGTCACTTGTTCTTCAGAACAAGTCTCATCCTTCTTTTCTTGTAGGCATTAGAGGAATTTTGGGGTCTAAAATGGGCCTCCTAAGGAAAATAATAAAATAATAGTTAAAATAATAAAATAATAGTTAAAATCATAAAATAATATTGATTAATTTTGGAGGAAGAAAGAAAAAAACTACCTTTTGTGTTCGTATTTTCGACATATCTCCCTATGTTTTTACTCAAATTTCAATCGGGAGAGCTCGTTGGATGCAGAATTTGATTCCACATCCAACGAGTACCCACACTACATACTTTTGATGGATCCCACTACCCCAAAAACAAGAAATACCTGAAAAAATGTGATGATGACATCATCATCACGTGTTTTCAGGTATTTCTTGTTTTTGGGGTAGCGGGGTCCATCAAAAGTATGCAGTGTGGGTACTCGTTGGATGCGGGATCAAATTTCGCATCCAACGAGCTATCCTGATCGAAATTTGAGTAAAAACACAATGAGATATGTCAAAAATACGAACAAAAAAAGTAGTTTTTTTTAATGACAAATATGTCAATTCAACCATTATGGTTGACTTATTTTATTGAAATTCTATTGGTTCTTGAATTCCAACTCACAAAAACTTATTTTGGCATGTTTTCTTATAAGGCCCATTTTAGACCCCAAATTTCCTCTAATGTGATTGTACGCGATCTTTCCTACAAGTCAAATGCATTAGTTGTATGGTTAGAAACATTTCATAAGGCATATTCATAATGGAAAATTCTTATGCATAAAGATATAAACATGCAACTATTTTAGCCAATACAACAATCATCCATATCTCACAGAAACTTTCTAGATTCCTTCCATCTCTACCATGACATCATTGAGATTGTGCACTAATCCAATATGTCAGCAAAGAGGTTTCATTCTAGATAAGTAGCAATGGAGAGTTGTATAGAACCATGAGCTACTTACCCATCACATGCATATTAGTAGTATACTATCATTAATGCAAACATTCTATCATGCATAACACATCAACTAAATATAAACAAATTCATAACCAAGCAATATCATGAAATGACAATTGAACACTCATCTTTATTTGTTTCGTGGGTAGACTCCTTGTTTTGTTTCTGTTTCAGCTTCATCATCTTCTTCATTCATAACAGCATCATTTCTTATCCAAATGCTAAGATGGATAAGAGGTTCTTCAAGAATTAATATCTTCATATTCCTCATCGCTTGAGGGATCTTCTTTGAATTATGAGAGCTCGATCTTCATTTGCTCCCATATTCTCTTATATTATTACGAGTCGAGCTTCTTCTTGTGTGTGCTCTTCCCTAAGTCTGTTGAAAGTAATCACTTCCTTCTGGAACACATTCCTCGAATGAATGAATCCCATGATCCTGGGAGGCCATTTAAGGTGGTTATAACAATATATTCTTCTTCTTCTTCTACTGCTTCAAGTTTTTCTTTGATTTGAGAGACCCTTGTAAAGTGTGACTGTATGGTATCTGCATTCTGGATCTTTACATTCTTCAACTAGTTTCTCAAAGTCATATTTCGATTTATATTCTTCCCTTCAAATAGCTTGGTCAAGGAATCAAACATATCTTTAGGTGTCTTTAGGGAAGACACGTGTGGTATAAGGTGTTCCTTGATTGAATCAGCAATGATCCTCTTGGCCCTGACCAAGTTCTTCTTGTGTAAGGCTTTAGCCTCATTTCCCTCTGGAACTGGAACCTCTCCACTTATGTAGGTGTCTAATTAATTTTCTTCAAGAACCAGTGAAATCCTATACTTCCATGCTTGGAATTTTTCAGATTCACCAAGCTTGTTATCAAGCTGGTGTGATAGGTCATTTTGAAATGAGAACCTCAAATGTAAATAGCAAAAGATTAGATCTTACCGATTTGAGGTGTCCATCCTAGTTCAGTTTTGGCTAATCTAGGGTTTGTCATAGAAACCCTAATTTTCAAAACTTGGAATATTTTAGATATGTTTGGATAGAAATATGTGCCTCCTAAAGTTGAGCTGATCAGCATACTCATTTTCCCAAAACTGTGAACAGAACTGCAAAATATCTGATGCCCTAGTTTTCTTCAATTTCTTCTACAGAATTTCCTGATATTGTTTTTGTGGTATCTCTGAAATTATTGCTCCACTGTGTATGAAAATTTGTACTGTGGTATCCTCATCTGTCCTCTTTCCAACACTATAGGTTTGAGCGGAATTTGTTTCACCAATTGGGACTTATGAGAGTTTTCCCAAGGTGACTTATTTCAATATTTTTCAGCATAGAAAACTTGTATGGACTTCCACTTGTCACTATTTCACCTTTGGAGTCTGAAATGTTTACCACAGAAAGTACAGTTTGTTTCCTATTTGGAACATCTTTCAAAATTTCATTTGGAACTTTGTATCCCGAGATATGGAAATTCTCCCAAGGTATCCTGTTTAGGGATGAATCCTGGGATAGGCTGGAACCTTGATTTGGAGGAATCATATCTCCTAGAATATAACGAATATGAGGCTAAAACTTTTACATAGGGTACATCATGAATTTATATTTGTCCTGTAAAAGTTTTGACTCCTTATCCTTCTCCAATATTGAGATAAAATGAATGTACCAAAACTACTAGTTTTAGTATTTTAGGGTTTTCAAGTCCGAGGTCAAATTAGGGTTTGAATTTCCTGGAGTTTCACCTAACCGAAAATTTTGATCTTGGTATCTAAATTTTGATTTTTAGGAGGAGAGAAATCCTATGTTGGGATCACTCAAAAACTATTCTTCTGTGAAAATCCCTAATTTCCCGCAGCAGTGATAGGTCAAAAACTGAAAATGCTTGGAATCAAATTATGTTTTGACAGAAAGATGCGCCCTTCAATGGAGAGTTAGACTCACCTCCTTTTGCTGATGATCTATGGAGAGAGACCCAAAAATTAAGAATCCCTAGCTTCTACAGCTGCACATTGTCTTCTTCTCAGGTTAGCTCTGATACCATGTTATATTTTTATCATTTAATCAATATGATCTAAGATCTTATAAAAGAGAATAACATGCACAGCAATAATCACAAGAGACAAGAGACACAAAGATTTTTTCTCAGGGAAACCATAAAGGAGAAAACCCCGCAAATTCCTGAGAGATAGAATGAGCACCAATGGAAAAAGTAAAACTTGAAAACACAAAGATGATCTCCGACAGTTGTTCTCTCTCTCACTTGTGCAAGCTCCTATTCTCTCACTCATGCACTACAGTTGAGTGAGTGTGTGTTTCAAATAGAGATCCTCACTCTCTATTTATACTAGTTTCCAACTTGACAATTACTTATCAGGGTCGACTTCACTAGGAGAGTCTAATAACCCTAGTGCCCCTCAAGTGTGCGGACTTTTCCCCCTGATCAACAAAGGATGGTTAACCTCTATGAATTTACATGACTTGATTACATTAATGATTCTCCCAACAGGAACATCCGGGTACAATGAAATACAATACATAAGATATACAAATGAATACATTCCGAAGTTACAAATAAATCAACAAACATCTCCCCCATACTGGGTTGTAGAGAACATCACTCCTATCAGTTCAATAATTCAAAAGGTCAAGATGTTATAAAGTAATTTTATTTTTAATTAACTTTTAACACTTCAACCTCTCAGATTGAACCTTTTATAAATGTTATATGCTTGCATTATCCTTCATTTTTAATAATATTTCATGTTTTTTGTCAAGCAAACCTTATTTGTTATAAATATTTTATAAATCCTAATTTGGTTATCAAATAATTACCTCATGGTAGACCTTTGATACAAACTTCCAAGACACCTTTGATGGAACCATCATCAGTTGTCTGAAGGCTTAAAGTTTTTCACAATATCTATGGAGTGCTCAACCCTTGGGACTACCATTAAAGGCTTCCCAAAAACCTTGTGATGTGAGCCATGACCTCTCAAGGACATCTAGGCCGACAATGAAGGAAAAAAGACACGATTAAACACTAAGAAAGGAAACCACCTCTAGAGTTCAAATCAAAACCCTAACACTCTCTATTGGCATTATTTAATCATTCTTGAGTAATCAAATTCAATTTGCATTGAATTATTTAAATTAAATTAATTTCCATTAATTAATTACTTGCAATGAAAATTTTAATTACTTCATAAACCCAATTTTATTTTTTATTTTTCTAAGAAAAAATCTTAATTTGTATTCAAGAGTGACTGAAAATTGTATTTTGCAGGTGTCGAGAGACCCATAGATTTTATAAACCAAACCTTGAAAGGAATATAAAAACCATCAAATGCATATATTTGTTCCCTAACATATAATCCATAACTACATTTGATAGACCTAAATCAAGCATATACATATGATAGTGCCAAAATATACAAACCATAAAAAACAAACAATATAAGGCGTTGAACCTAGTAAAAATAAAACACTATAAAAGCTATTGAGATTGCCTCAAAAAACAAAAAACTCAAAAATGTAAACCCTAAGGCCTTCAAACTAAAAATATAGAAACAAATGAGACAACATCATGAAACACCCCAAGGAGATAAATCCCACAACAAGATTTTGACCTTCCTTTGAGAACTTATTAGCCTCCAAGTACAATTTCTGTAAACATGTCAAGAGGATATGATATAAAAAAACATGGCCTCTTATGATAATAAACCTCCAATAAGCCTAAGCTAAATATCCTGCAATATACCAAATCCATTCATCCAATTAATAACTAGATAGACATCTTCATAACTCTATAAACTCTTTGTATTTGGGTCCAAATCACATTTTAAAGGAACTCTCAGGGCTTGAAGCTTAACAAATTATTTGTCCCTAGCCTTATCACCACTTTAAACTTAAAATATTAGGAATATGAAAGAAATAGGCCCATCTCCCCTCAAACTATTGAAATGTGTTTGTCTTTGTGAAGCGCCATAAAAAAAATCCCAAAGAAGGAGACTTATCAATATAAAGATTGCCTACCTAACATAGCAGATTCAAATATGAATCCAAACTGGTCTTAGGACATAACACTTACTCTAGAAATAACTTAAAAAAGAGAAATATGTTTTTTCTTCAAATAGCAAAGTTCATTGCCAACCAAATTTCCTAGCACATGAGATAAGGAAAATCCTTGAGTGAATTCAATTCCTTCTTTCCAACCAACTTCCTCAAACATTCATCAACAATATCATTGGTCCATATTTTGGATATCAGTGATCGATTTTGTTTCCTTCCATAGTTTTTGAGAATGAGGACATTTAATTAATAAATGGGTATGTCTTCTTCAACAAACCTACATAAAATGAAAATACATAGACCTTATCTACATCTCTTTTGGAAAATGTCCCAAGTTAAGACCTTACTCTTTAATTTTAACCACAATAAAATTTGGGTATTTTTTTAGACCCACAACTTGTAGAGCTACTTCCACCATATAATAGGAAATTGGGGATCGAAAATGAACATGGTTTTATAACCCAAACAAGCTATATACTCATACCTAGTTTTGTTATATGTCCAAGATAAACAGTCATGTTCTTATATCAATCTACCATGGACAGTTTTGAGCTTGGCTATATAGTCCCTCCACACATATGCTTGAACCCCTTCTATGCCCAAATATTGAGCCTGCAACCACCTTTAGGAATTGATATCATTAGAATCATTATCTCTCACATCATAAAGATTAATAAACCTTATTTACCATGAGCTTGTAATCACCTCTTGGAAACTCTAGATTTCCTCCACAACCAAAAATGTCATCTACACCCAATATCACATGTTCCCATTACCAACTTTCCAATCCAAGTGATGTCCTATAACAAAAAATCCATTACAAGTGCCTTCCATTAACTAGATTTTTTTTATGTTTTTCCTTGGGCTCTAGATCTAGTCTATGAGAGACCATATATTTATGTATTTATGATCTATAGTCATTTTCCACAAACTACCCATCGAGCTCTAAATATTGTGACATTACATTTATATTATTATACTAGTATCGTCTTTATTTTTCAACTAGGACCTCAATTTTAATTGTACCCTTTGTCTCCCATATATATACCAAGAAGAATTAGTTTTAGAGGTCATCTCATATTGTCTTGTGAATTTGATACATTGTGAAAGGATTTTTTCCCCTCAAATAGGCTTGATATTCATCTCTTTATTTCATTCTCAAGGTGTCGGGTTATTCTCTCTTTCTAATTTTATGTTATTTTGGAAATTTGGTACATACAATTTGGTATCATAACCATTTTTGTTGAATTTTTTTTTGGATGTATTAATCTGTCACAGTAATCTAGGGACTAAAAACACAGACTCATAAGAGATTTCAGACAATAAGGCATGAAAATGGTGTAATAGTGCTACAAAATGAGTAGCCACTCTGTATAATCAATAAAGAATGAGTAATACAATACAATGATCATGCTGCAAGCATGAATGACAAAGCAATTCGAATTCCCAAGGAGGTCATTCGAATTGAATGAGTGAGTCTAGCTTAACTGAATGTAAGCCATAGTCAACACTCAAGTTAACCACTGATCAAAACCCTAATTGACTCAACTGAGCCCTAACTGAAGTTGGAGTGCAATAAATGACTGAGTCTAACTGAAAGTAGCTCAGACACATGTCACTGCAAACCAACCAACAAGTGGTAGTGCATCAATGACTCCAATGAACCTCGATGAGGTTAACTGAAGTGTAACTGACCATCAGATGTGGTTGGAGGTGCCCCTGTTGACTCCAGTTCATTAAATAATCAATAAATAATCAATTTAATTAAGGAAGGTGCCTTCACTGTTTTTTTTAACTAATTGTAACCATCAATTAGCAATATGGGGCATTATTGACACTTAGATCACCCCCAGAGTGCTCCAGTTAGCCTCCCCGAATGTAGGAGAAGGCTAAGTTAGCCTCCTTGACTGAAGGTAGGCATGTGTGTGCTCATGCTGATGTCATCTAGTGCTCCTTTGATGTCAATTAAGTCAATAAAACTTAGGATAGTGGTTTAACTAGGCCAAATTGACCAAAATGAGTGTGTATGGTGGTAAATGTTTCCAACACCCTCCCTTAAGCTATACTTAGGAGGAGTAGAAAAAATAAAATGCATAAAAATGTAGGGCCCCAAAAACTAAGGCCATAAGTCACCCTGTACAATACTGAAACTCAAACAATGCTAAAAAACAAACTAAGTGAGGAAAAGAGGGAAACCCCAGTCGGAAAAAACCCCCTCAAGCGGAACACTGAAAGTAGTCTGATCACCCTGATGGACTCACCCCCAACAGTGAATGAAGGTAAGTGAACTTCTTTCCTAAAAATCTCTTGGTGAAGATGTCTACAATCTGCTCATCAGTCATGCATTATTGCAGAATGATGGTCTTGTCATGCACTAGCTCCCTAATATAGTGCATGTGTATCTCTACATGCTTGGTCCTCTGCCTGGTAATTGGATCTGTGGATATATTAATAGAAATTTGATTGTCACAAAAGAGGACAGTGGAAAAAGTACTACCAAGATCAAACTTTGAAATAATTCCTTGCAACCAAACTGCTTGGATGCTAGCATTCACCACTCCTCGATACTCGGCCTCTGCTGAAGATAATGCTATGGCGGCCTGCTTTTTGCTAGACCGGAAAATAGGGCACCACCAAACATGAATACATATCTAGAAGTTGACTTCCGATCAATAGAATCACCCACCCAATCAGAATCTATGTATCAAACCAGCTTTAGCTCGGAGTCTGCAACATAGTGAATGTCATAGGTCCTGGTTCCCTGAATATACTGGAGGATCCTATTGGCTTCCTTCCAATGAATATCATGGAGCTGCTTCATGTATCTTGATACAACATTCACAGCATAACAAATATCAGGCCAAGAATTTGTCGAGTACAACAAGCTACCAATCAGCTGTCGATAAATAGTGCAGTCCATGGGAGGTGTGCTTTTTCCTTCTTCAAGGCTGATCCCTGAAAGGAAAGGGAATGGTGCAAGACTACATTCAGCCATGTTAAACTTGACTAACAGGTTTGATATTTATTTGGACTAAGTGACCATTATCCCATCAGAATTTTGCTCAATTTTGAGCCCCAAAAATTGTTTTAAGAGCCCCAAATCGCTCATTTCAAATGCATTGTGGAGAGCAGTTTTGATGACTGAAATAGAAGCAACTGTGCTACCTGTGATCAGTAAGTAATCAACATAAAAAAAAAAAAATAATCAAATTACCATTATACTAATGTATATACACATTTGGATCTGAGCTACACCTTTCGATGTTTTGCGAGAGAAGGAAGGCATCCATCTTGGAATACCACTCTCTTGGGGCTTGTTTTAACCCGTATAGTGGCTTCTTTAGCTTACAAACCAAAGATGGATCAGAGATGTAGCCCTTAGGATGATTCATGTATATCTCCTCATGAATATCTCCATGTATAAAGTCTTACTTAACATCCATATGATGCACTTCCTAGTGCTTAGATGCTGAAATTGCCAAAACTAGGCGGATGGAATCCATTTTTGCAACCAGTGCAAAAGTCTCATGGTAGTCCACACCTTGGACCTGGGAGAAAATTTTTGCCACCAGCCTTGCCTTATATTTGTAGGTGCTTACATCAGCAGCAACCTTGGTCTGAAACACCCACTTGCATTGAACCAATTTCCTTCCTGGAGGAAGAGAAACTAGCTCCCAAGTAGTGTTTTTCTGAAGAGAATTCATCTCTTCATCCATGGCCACTTGCCATATCGGATCCTTCCGAGCATGGTAGTAGGACTTTGGGTATGAAATAATCATCAAATAATAAGTTTCAGACAGCAAATTATCAGGAAAAGAGAGCGCAATACCTTCTCTTTGGAAATTAGACCAGGTTTTCCTTGGATCATCCAGATTTCCAATGTTATCTCCTATGGAGGAGAGTGTTTGTCAGGCCTATGTTGGGAGATGATTTTGTACTCCAGGTTCTAATTCAGCATCTGATGTTTGCTGTACACTGATATCAGAAATCATAGGATCCAAATTAGGGTCATCACCCCCAATTTCATCATCCAAATATTCAGTAGGGTAGGAAGGAAATTCAGCAGTTTTCTCCTTCACTAGTTCCACCTCCTGAAGAGGCTCATCGAACTTGACACTCCTTTCGATGATGATTTGTTTTGTTTTGATATCCAGCAGCTTGAAATTTTTTGATTCATCAGGATACCCAATAAACAGACATTCTATGCTTTGTGGTTGCAAAGCCCTTCTTTTGTCAAGTGGAATTCGGACCCATGCAGTGGACCCAAACACCCACAGGTTCGACACATCCGGCTTGTGTCCAAAGTATTCTTAGAAAGGGGTCTTCCCTTTCATGGATGAGTGTGGAACTCTGTTATGAATGTATACTACAGCATTCATGGCTTCAGCTCACAAATTTGCAGCCAACTTCTTTGATTCCAACATACAAGTGGTCATCTCCTTGAGAGAACGATTCTTCCTTTCCGCTACACCGTTCTGGTGGGGAGTGTAGGGAATTGAATGTTGGACATGAATAACACTTTGGGAGAATATGTGCAGAAAATAATTACTGACATACTCTCCACCATTATCATATCTCAAGATCTTGATCTTAAGCCCAGATGCATTCTCGATCAAGGCCTTCAGTTCTGTGAATTTTTCACATACTTCAGACTTCTTTTTGAGAAAGAAGACTTATGTGTACCTGGAAAACTCATCAATAAAAGTCAGAAGATACCTTGATCCATTCATGGATGTGATAGGCATGGGACCACTGATATCAGAATGTATCATCCCCAAGATGCATGTAGCTCGGTTTGCCTTCCCCCGATCGAACTTGTGCTCAGGGTGCTTTCCAACAACACAGCCCTTGCGAATTCCAGTGGTTGCCTTGATGACTGGGAGGCCTTCAACCATGGAGTTTTTTGTAATTGCTACAAGTATTTGAAATTGAGATGGAAAAACCTCTCATGCCACAGTCTACTAACTTCATTTCCATGAGTCAGCAGTGCAGTGGGCTTTGCATTCGCCACAAAGTGGGAAAACTCATAGGCTTTTGCATGATGGTTTGCAAGGCCTTTAGCAACAAGTTTACCAGATGCAAGTTCCATTATCTCAACATCATTTGGGCTGAAATATAATTTATTAGGCACTCTTTTATGTGTCATATGATAGACACTAAGGAGATTTGATGCCATAGACTATACATACAAAACATTTGAAAAATAGCCATTCTCAAGATCAACCGTACCTTGTCCTTCTGCAATGATGGTGGAGTCATCTCCCATGTGGATGGGGATGGATTTTTCGATCTCCAAAGATGATAAGGAGTCTCTTTCAACCATCATGTGGTTCGAAGCTCTAGAATCTATCAAGAGTTCTTTGGACTTCGAAGTGCTTTCCATGAGGGCATGACCTCTTTCATGCTTTGGTTCCTGATCTTGCTGATCTCTCCTCTGAAATATTTCTGGAAGATTGATGTGATTTCTCTCAAGGAGAGAGGTAGATTCATCAAGCTTCTTCTTCATGCAGGAATGTTCATGGTGGAAGCCCTTCCCGCAGTATGAACACTTGGCTTTTTCCTTTCCATGATTCCCTTTTCCTTTGTTCTTCTTTGGCCGGAAGACTCATCATACTGCTGGTTTTCAACTTTAGGTTTAGGAGCTTTGAATTTAGTTTTTGGGTTCTTCTGATGCTTTCCTTTACCCTTCATATCTTTGGGCCCCAAGACATGGAAGGCTTGGTCACAGGAGGATTTGATGATCCCCATCTGGACAAGCTTATCATGTTCACTTGTTAGGGACTCAATGAAGGCATTGAGTGTAGGCATCTTCCATCTAGGGGTTGTGAGCTTCCCCGTACGGAATATAGAGACAAAAATTGAATAATCATCTCCAAGTTTGGAGAGTATGGTGAGGATGAGCTGATCATCATCCTTCTCCACTTTGCATTGCTTCAACAGCAAGACAATGTGCTTGAAATTTGTGAAAAATTCATTCAAGGTATCGAAATTGGAATGCTGGAGAGACATCAACTCATTCTCAAGCCGGTATACTCTCAAATCATCCTACTTTCCATACAAGGTTTCCAATTTGTCCCAGATTTCCTTTGGAGTCTTCAATCCCGAAAGATGGAAAAGAAGATCCCGGGAAACAGAGAGGCACAAGAATCTGAATGCTTCATCCTTCTTGTTCAAGAATCTAGCTTTGTTTGTCATAGAAGTAGGCTCTTCTTCAGTGTCCATAGTGACCCTATAAAGTCCTCTAGCATGTAGATGAATATCCATGTCTCCTTTCCATGAGTGGAAATTGAACGGAGTCAAAATATCTACGGAAGAAGCCATCTGAATCTGTTGGAGCAAATGCTTTCCCCTGTTAAAAACCTAAAAATCACAACAAAAGGGGCACGGTAAGGTCAGACAGCATACACATTTTAGGCTTTCATCACACCCAACATAGTCAATCAAGCAAGCTTGATCAACAATTTCCTTACTTGGGGTATTAAGTGGTAAGCCTTGGCTTTTGGTGCAATGCCGGAATTTTTGAGCTTTTTCTCAATTTTCATGCAAGATCTGTCAAAAACCTTGTTTTTGAGAGATTTGAGCTTCGCCCCACCGTGAGATCTGATGCCATATTAATATGTCACAGTAATCTAGGGACTAAAAACATAGTCTCATAAGAGATTTCAGATAATAAGGCATGAAAATGGTGTAATAGTGCTACAAAATGAGTAGCCACTCTGTATAATCAATAAAGAATGAGTAATACAATACAATGATCATGTTGCAAGCATGAATGACAAATCAATTTGAATTCCCAAGGAGGTCATTCGAATTGAATGAGTGAGTCTAGCTTAACTGAATGTAAGCCACAGTCAACACTCAAGTTAACCACTGATCAAAACCCTAATTGACTCATCTGAGCCCTAACTGAAGTCAGAGTGCAATAAATGATTAATTCTAACTGAAAGTGGCTCAGACACATGTCACTGCAAGCCAACCAACAAGTGGTAGTGCATCAATGACTCCAATGAACCCCGATGAGGTTAACTGAAGTGTAACTGACCATCAGAAGTGGTTGGAGGCGCCTCTGTTGACTCTAGTTCATTAAATAATCAATTTAATGAAGGAAGGTGCCTTCACTGCTCTGTTTAACTGATTGTAACCATCGGTTATCAATATGGGGCATTAATTACACTCAGATCACCCTCGAAGTGCTCCAGTTAGCCTCCTCGAATGTAGGAGAAGGATAAGTTAGCCTCCTTGACTGAAGGTAGGCGTGGGTGTGCTCATGCTAATGTCATCTAGTGCTCCTCTGATGTCATTTAAGTCAATAAAACTTAGGATTGTGGTTTAACTCGGCCAAATTGACCAAAATGAGTGTGTATGGTGGTAAATGTCTCCAACAGGATGTCTCATATAGATAAATTTTGGGGAACCTCAATAGAAGTAGTAAATTAATTGAGGTAAATATATCAAGTCTAATTTCAAAGTTATGTAGACTCCATTTGGTATAGTGTGTCCATGCACTAGAAGAAGCATAAAGAGGATTGATGATTGCATACTTTGCAAGGGTGTTTCTCAATGACAGTTTCAGGTAAGTAATACTCCTCCATGTGTCACTTATGCCTGCCCTATAGAACACTTGCCTCCATTCTCCAATCTATGTTCCCTAATGCTAAAGAAAATAAATCTTGACACTCATGTTACATCCCTTAACTTCCATAAAATCCTAGTTGGTATTAATGAAATTCACGCGGTCAGTCCTATTTTGAAAATGGTAAGGCCCTCGATGGTTACCGAAACCATTCTAAGGAAAGAACTGACCTATGGATGTACACGTTTGTGCATAGGATAAAGTTAATAATTATTAGCTCCAAGTTTTATCCTAAAGGATGCGATGAGTGAGAAGAAAAATAAATGACTACATCAACCTTTGGTGGTTTTATCAAAGGTTAATTTTGACTTTTGTTGGGTACAAAGTAATTCTTGAGGAGAACTATTGGAACACTCTTAAAGGGGAACATATGAAATTCATTATCCATTTAGTATAGATGGATCTTCATAGTTTCATGCCCGTAGTATTGATAAGAGAAAAACTTTTCCAAGGAACGTTGTTTTGTCTTAGGTTATGTATACCATTTATAATTAGTGGAGTTATTAGAAAATTAAATTGATGTGGTTGAAATTAGTATGAAATGATAATTCTGAAAAATTCTTATTCCAATAATATAATGAAACTATATTTTGGTTTTCTCTTTGACCACGTCCTATTTTGGACCAACATGTTGTTTTAAAATGGCCATGGTTCTCAGTGCTAGGATTCTTATCATTATGAAAGCTCAATAGTCTAAATTCATATTTAAACATGTTGATTGTTCTTTTTGGTTCCTTGCATGGAATTTGATTATGGTTTGGATTACTCTCAGTGGGATTTTATGTCTCATTGAAGGAACATGCTCCAAACCAAGGTTATCCAATACATTTCATCTAAAGAAGAGATGGTTGAGGAGAAGGGAAAACCAAGCCCCATGTTGCAATATGATGATACTATAGGATTGACACGGGAACCAGAGTATCAATGGGGATAGATGTATCAATTGTTTAAAATGGAAGAATACCATGGTCTTGTTTCGGAGAACCAAGAAGAGCTACCCCTATACAAGAATATCAAAAGGTTAGGCCTACATAAGGTAGCAACAAGATCTAATGTATTTCCATGTGCTAAGGTAATAAGACAGCTACTTCCAGCTCTTGAGCAAAACTTAACATCAAAGTGGGATAATGCACTTAAAAATTGCATTGTTTTTTTTATGAAAGCAAGGATTAAAGGAAAGAAATTTAGGGCTAGAGAAGCCACAACTATAAAACTCAGTGGTTGAGACTTCCCTATAATATCAATACGACACTTTTGTGCAGATTGTTTGGCGAGAAAAATGCCCTACATTTCCAAATAGGTTGGTTACCCTTAGTTTTTCATACTACCTTACTGGGCACGCATTTCACTTGGGGTTCCATTCTTTTATCAAAATTAGAGGATGTGATCATAAACTCATAGAAAAAATTGGCTAAATGACAACAAAAGTTCCATATGTCTTCTTATTTTCTTGATATAGTTTTTGTTGCAAATAATTTCCCTGGCATGGGATAGAAATTGACACTTGCATATACCTCTGTGAATTTCTAGTGCCAAGCATTATGGGAGAAGAAGTACACAAGTCATTATAGTAAAATTTTGTGTGGAATATTTTATGCCATTGTATGTGCTCATATCTAAGCAAATGACCAAACGCATGTCTGGAAAACCCATTGAAGAGGTGACAAGCTAGGAGATTGGTTTATTACAGATGGAGGCACATATTTGTGCATCTATGGAGGATAAAAATCCCCATACATACTACCCAAGTATGTCACACACCAAATGGTTTTAAATGAAATCGTGAGGAAAACCTTCATAAATGGAATTGGAGCCGCCTTTGCTAAGTCCAAGAAATATTCATGGCCACCTTTTCCCATTTTCATAGGAGATTACAAGATGACTCACATTAAGGAAGTCGAAGATCTTGTCAAGTGTTTAATTCTATTTCATTTTAGTAAATAAATGTTTATACGAAATGGCAGTAAGAAGAAAGTCTTCAATCACTTCTTGTTAGTAAAATATACCTAGCCTTACACTGATGAATTCTTTGTGAAAAAATAAGTCTTTAAATGAGATAAAAATATCAAATAAGTGGCCAGAAGAATGGAAAATGGAAAAATATCTATTGTAAAAAAGGCAACTCAAGAAAAGGATAGAAGGAAAGCGAGTAGAGGGAGAATCCTAGAAGAAATTCCAAGAGAAACTAGAGGATGATAACAGGAAATTAGCAAAGACTCAGAGAGTGATTGAAGAACAAAATAAGAGGAAAGATGGTGAACATAGTCTAGCAGAATCTAAGTAGAGAGAAATGGAAAAAAATGTGGAGGAAGAAACTCACAAAAAGGAAACAAGAAGAAAAGGAGCAAAAATAAAAAGAGAATCTAGTAGAAATGTAGAGGGAAAATGAGGAACAAAAGCAATAGAAAGAGGCTTAGAAGAGAAAGTAAAGGGAAGAACAAGAGTAGCAAGAGAAAGAGAGATGAGTGGAAACTCATAAAAAAGGCCGAGGAGGAGCAAAGGTTACAGGAAGAGGCCCAATACAATGGTGCACAATATATGGATGTGGAAATAACGACCATAAGTTCAAATGTCCCACTCAACAGTGGATATTTCCCTTTTAAATAATTAGGGATAGGATTGTAGACAAACTCCAACAAATGTTTCATAGCTAATATAAGCTCCCTCCTCTTTGATAATAAAAAGAGATATACCATTCAAAGAAATCATAAGAGATTGAAGTTGTATGCACAACCAGAAATGGAGATAGTTCCCAAAATACCAATAATTAAGGGAATAGATCAAGATCACATCCTTATAGCATCATAAAATGTATCCACTTCCATGGCTATTGAGTTTAACATACAACAGTTAAATGACCATTTAGGCAAGGCACGAAACAAAATTAGTCTTTTGGAAAACTAGATCTTAGAAGCTAGAAGGGAGAGAGTGGAATTGTGACATGAATATGATACATTGTTCGTGAAAAAGGAGACATTATAGAAAAATACATGCAGGTTAACAAAGAGGAATTTATTCCACGAGTAAAAAGATTAGAAGCTAAGAAAGAAACACTATCAACCCAAGTAGAATGCCTGAAGAGTGAGAAGGACACATTAGCAGCTAAAGTAGAAGACTCTAAAGGTGAAAAACATAGTTTAGCAAAGTTTTAGATATGTGCCACTTCACTATAGTATTAGTTATTTTGTATGTAGGAACATGTTAACGAGAAAATTCAAGAATTATAGAACATCACAACAAGATTAAAAGTTGTAATCAAAGGGGCCAAAAATCAAGACAATGGCATTGTCATGATTAAGGAAAATATATATTGCATAGTCACTTGGCAAAAACAAGTGAATGAGACACCCTCGAATATACCAAGGGGAACCCTCTAAAAAACTCAGCTCAATTATCCCACCATCTCCAATTGCAGGAAGTTCAGATAGCTTTACAAAAGGAGGTTGCTACATCATTAGGAAAATGTGAAAAGGTACATTTGGGGATCACTAAGGTAATGGAAAGATGTCAACTCCCATCCCTAGGTACCATCTATGACCCCACACCAAAAGAACAAAGAGTAGTTGAATTAATAAATATCAAGGACAATAAGGATGCAAGTATCAAAGGAATTTCACAGGTTAGATCCAAAGCTTTACTAGAGAGACAGGCCATATTCCCACACGTGAGTTACACCAGATGGATATATGTAATACATCTTGTACTAAAGGGATTCTTAGATTAAATGAGGAAACAATGAAACTTGTAGTTTCTTTAATGCTCCTTATAACACAACATCTTAACATTATCAAATATGATTTTGAGTTGTGGGATTCATTAATGAGGTCAAGAGGGAGTACTCTTGTTAAAAATAATATAATATAAAATTTCATTTATTTCTTTTTTTGGAGAAAATTAAAACTTAAAAGTGGGAAATTTCTAGGGACCTCAAAATTCATAACTGTCAAAGAGGGATTTGAAGAGTCACTTAGGAGCTATTTTGTAAAGTTTATAAAGCAAAGTGATGTAGGAGAAATAGAGAGTTTTTTTTGGCTTATGGATTTTTGTTGCTCATTTTTGTAAGAACTATTTCTTATTTAATGAAAAGGAGAAGCCACTAGGTTGGATTTTTGCACGATAGTATTCCTATCATATGGATGAATTCTTATGAACTATTTCATACTTTATCTCATGCACATATGCAGTAAGATTGTTCTATATTTTTTATGGACTTTTCCTACAGTTTTTTACTTTTGTTACTTATATTATATTTGTGTTATATTTTCTTTTTACAAGTTGTGAATGAAAAATATTATGAATACTAATATTGTTCTAATATTTATATGACATCTGGTTATTGTTATCTATTTTTGAAATACACCTACATGAATTTAGGATATGTATGCCAATGTTATTTCACCACTCATTCCTTTTAAAATTTCAATCCTAGCTAGGATATAGGTTAGTATATCTATAGGAATGCATTTTAGAGTAGCTTGTATTGCATTTCATTCCTTAAATAAATAAATAAAAACATAAACGGTGAACTAGGTTGCAACCAATGAAAATTATAAAACCAGTGAATCGCAGTCAGGTCAGAATTCATATGGGTTCCCTACTCCAAATGGTTTAAGGTCTAATTGGGACTTTCTACAACGGAGAACCCCTATTGTCGACTCTAGGACATTTTTGGGTGTCAATCATTATTGGTGCTCGAAGGAGGGTTTCCACTGTATGGTTGGCATAGGGATTCCTCTTCCACGTGGATTTTTACCTAGATCCCCACCTAAAAATTTACAGCCTTAGATTTTAACCACCCATGAAGCTGACTTTGGACATGATATTATTTTCGAAGATAATTATATTGAGCTAGAAAAACCAGAGACTTCTCTTGAACATATTTTCGTAGTTCCTCACCACAAGGTTAATACTCTCCATTGATACACTAGGTCATACATAAAATAGATTGGACATTTTCATGTTATTCCTTCACTACTTAGATGACGTGATTTATGCAAAAAGGCTATAGAAACTGAAGACTCAGTGTTAGTCGATTCTCTTGAATATTTGGTGGATCTAACATTCTAGGAGATTCTTGAGCGCTTAGATCAGGTTGCACCTTTTTCTCTCAAGACACCTCATTCTCATTATATTCCTACCCCTCTGGAATCACCTCCTTGTATTAACAATATAACTCTCAACTAGGTTCTATCTTGGATATCACAGAGTTCTTTAAATTTAGACGGTCAAATTCATGATTTTCCTAAGCACCCTAAGTGTATACTTCCTAAATTTGATCCAAATAAAAGGACTACCCCTGAAAACCACATTAAAATTTTTTTATTATCTCTTAAACTCATGGATGTGAAAAAAAAATACATGGTCTACATATTATTCCCTTATACATTTGATAATAAATCATCTACATGGTATTTCATCCTCCCACCTTAGTCAATCACCAATTGGAATGATTTTGAAAAGAGGTGTTTTAGTAAATTTAGAGAAGAATGGACTCTTGCTCCTTTGATGAGGGAACTATTGGCCTTGAAAATGGACAGAAAATATAAAATTAAATATTTTAACAAATGGTTTACAATATTTTTGAATAAGTTTCTTGCTACTAAACAACCTTCTTATGAAGTTATAATTGAGCACTACACTACAACTTTGCATCCCTCAATAGCGATGTTTCATAAGAGACCTGGAAGGCTACATTAGTATAAAATTTTGAATAAGCTAATAAAGTTGAACAGTAAATGTCTAGCATTGTTATACATTTGGACTAAAATTATCTTAAAGCCACATCATTGAAAAATCCTTTTCTTTTGACTAATCCAATTAAGGATAAACTAGATGATCTGGGATTATTCTTAAACTATTTCAAAATTTGTATAACGAAATGAGGGATCTCAAGAAAAATGATAGGGAAATTTATTCTGGGAAAAGTCCTTTCAATCCCTTATTTAATAAAAGGGACAACACACCAAATACCATAGAGAATGAATCATCCACTTTCAAATTGAATGATGTAGGAATGGATCATTTTTATTCTTATCATAAGGAAAATCACCCAAAAAACACTTGTCCTTTGTGGATAAACTCAATGAATTTGGCGATTATACAATTATTGGATAATCAATCTCCTCATGAGGAAGAACACAAGTCTTGACAACAAGATACCAATGAATCTAAGGAGGAATCTAAGGAAACTACTCTACCATTGTGGTACTGGAACCTAATTTAGAAGAGGGTTGTGAAGATAATTCAAACGCGGTTGAAAATCATAATGTTCAAACTGTTGGAAATATCACTAATCCTCAGAGGGGGAGGTGAAGCAATATTGAGAAATTTTTACCATTTCAAAACTTCAAGCACATCATGTTGTAAATTTTATCTCATTCCCCAACCCGGTTTCAAGCCACCATTTTCATCATTGCTTAATGCCCAACCCAATTTACTTTCAGCTGCAAATTAGTTGATTTTTCTCATAATTTTTTTTGACTTAAAGACATAAATAATTTTACAACTTTAATGAGCAGTAATAAAAACACAGTCACACATAAAAATTCAGACTCAAATTTTGTTTGCCAATCGATCCAGGCAAAACCCCAACCGTCGGGGAAAACTTGTTCTTGAGAGAGAGAATTTTATTTCCTTTTATAAAATTAAAGTACAGAAAAAACATAGATAAACTTATATCCATCACGGTTCTTAGCAAATTGATGGAATTATGAATATTTTATAGTTTGAAATTTCCTCCAACAAGTTGTCTCCAAAACCATGTCAAACTGATTGTACAGACTGTCTTGATTTTTGTGTCCACTTTTGTACCGTGCGACCTGTATCGACCTTGATTTTCATGATCCCTATTGTATGGACTACCTTGAAATTTGTGCCCATAAATCTTTTTGGACTGCCTCAAAATTCGTTCCCAGAAGACTGTACAGACTGCCTCGAAATTCATGCCTAGAACGGTCTCGAAATTCATGTCACTATTGTAGGGAACAACAATAAAGTTTTTTGTATGGACCTCAATTTTTGTGCCCAGAAAAATCCTTAGGATTCATGTTTTACAAATATTCCATTAAAGTTGTTGTACGATCATTGGGAATCATGCACACTGCTATCCTCTCTCAGTCTGTGATTTCTCCTCTCTTTTTTCTCTCAAAATATCAGGATGAAAAAGAATGAGTATCTCATTCCTTCCCTTTCCTTTTTGGTGTCTAATAATTAATTTGAATGGTCATCTAATACAAGGTCCCATAATGGATTAGATCAATGGATGAAAAATAGTGTGCACTTTATTTCTCTCCAAAATTTTCCTAAAAGTCACTTTAATCACTAAAGTGAGAATTAAAACTCATCTCAACTTACTAATTGCAAGGGTCATGGTATTTTCCCCCTTTTGAGTGACTTAGGCAAAAATCACTAGGGGAACACTTTCCTAGGTACAAAAATCAACACATGTGACATTAATCATTAACAATATCATTCGTCAACGCATAAAACCATACACAGTGCACATGAGATTTTGCATGGAATGTTTTTCTTATAATATAATAAGATTACAATATTTCATTCATAGGAAGCATCAACTTTCGATTTATGAGTACCAACTCAAAGGATGCTACAACCCCCTATTTTTACCAGCTCCATCTAGAAGGCATCACTGACTCTTTGAATTCTCTAGTACCCTTTAGAAGGAGTCTACAACCCCCTAATCCTTAAGATCCAACCTATAGAGAGGACTCCCATCCTTAGTGAGATTTAAATCACCCTCGCACCACCCTGCTACCCTGATATGAGTAAAAGTGTCAATATATCATTGTCACTATCACTGTCACTATCTTCACTATCTTTACTATCACTATTACTAATTCCTTCTTGAAAAAACCGTAGAAACAAACATCTATAGACTTCATATCTTCCTTGTCTCCTTCAATACCTTAACATTGTCATAATATTCAAACCCTAGGTCATTCCAAGATAGGAACCCTAGTTCATGCATTTCCCAACCTTTACCAATAAATATAAACAACATAGGAACCCTAGTCATGTGCCATTTCCTTCACCAAAAGAAACCCTGCATCATGTCATCAAATATCCCTTACAAAAAAATTTCCAACGAGCTAAGAATTATTTTGTGATTCTAATACCGTATGAGAAATTTATGCAGTTTCCATCTATCTTCTTCACTTGATCCTTCTCTTGAATTTTGATTAACTCTTCTTGTACTCATTGTACCTTCACTATCATCTATTTCCCTTGTGAATTAGAGATGCTCTCCAACTTGGATGATTCAAATGAAATGTTTTAACCTTTATTTATGCATGTCCAAGTCATTTTTAAATTTACTTTATGTTAGGTCGACCCTAACCAAATTTTATCCTCATGTTAGTTCGGCCCTAACCAAATTTTGGGCCAGTACAAAGAAAAATCCATTTCTCCACAACCACAGGGAGTTAGGAATCATGCCACCTATCACTAGAAAGGTATCATAATAGTTTATCTGATTATGTAAATTTTATTTCATTTGGGATACCTTTGTGGGCCAAAATTACCCTTTTGTCTTTAGCATCATTCTCATGAGACTCCCCCTAGATTTGCCTTCATGACCTCTTAATTTACTTCTTCAATGGGATTTGACTTGTCTTCTTAACCACTTCATGTCTTCATCAAGGGGCTTATTTACACTTCACATCATCATGGTTATGTGTACACATCATCATCACTTTATGGGATTCTTCACTTGCTCCATTTGTGTGCAACTAAAAGTGTGCATATGGAAACAAATACATGTTATCTCATCATGTGAGGGACATGCTTAATAAATATGCCATAAGGGAACCACTTTGGAGATACATGCACTTATTCTTTGATGTTGAATTCAATGACAACCTTATTCAACAATATCCCCCTTTATCATTGATGGCAACCATCATACTCCCCCCGTCATCATGCTCTTGTTCTTTCACTTCCCCTTTGACATCAATGGTAAAGGATGATTCTTTCTTTTGAGTATGATCCTACCACCACCTCCCTTGCCAATATTCCTTCTCTTTGGTGTTGATCCCCTTGTGAATTTTTTGATTTTATTCTCCAAACTTTGTAACCTTTTTTCTACGAGATCTTGCCATGTTTCTGCAATCTCTTGTCATGTGTCCATAGGCATGACATTTGAAGCATTCAACATTGTGATTGCCATGATTCTACAATATCTTGACATGTGTCCATCATTGTGGCAATTGTAACATTAACATTTTACTTTTTGATCGGAATATTTCACCTCCTACGGACAGCAAGGTGTTCCGCTGGTCTTAATGGTTTAGATCCAGAACAAATAGATCACAGAGTCTGATAACTCTCCCTAGACACTGTAGATATCTGGAATACAAGGATTTGACAGTTCACCTGTGTACCTGCAAAAGAGTTCAACATGAAACAGATCAAATCAACCAGAATATGATCTACTAATCTATGCTAGTGACTAAGGAATCTAGCAATATATATCTGAAATCAAACATCAACAATATATATGGGACAGAAAATCAACTTGCATTAGAAATATGAAGAAGTTTACAGCCAAGCCTTAGTGTTGACATGCATCTTCATGAAACCATCTCTTCATCCCCAAAAGCTCCGACTCTAACTCTCTATGCTCTCTCCAAATGATCTTGGGCCAAGAATTAGTCCAACAGCATAACAATACCTTCAATGTTCTCCTCCCAACCATGGCTATGAGCTCATATTCATAGGGATTTAATGGATAGAGATGGTTGAGAAATTAGTGGGTGAGGTGACCTCTAAGATCCTAGGATGAGGGATATTGAGCTCAACCAACCCACAACAGTAGGGATAAGGGATATCTTGAGGCTTATCATCTAGAAGCCTCGAGAAGCTTCTCTTTTTCCCTTTTTACCCAGGGTACCACGCTTCTCCTTCTATGACAGAGCAGTTCTGATAATAACTGCCTATGGACCAAGGGTGACAGGCAGTGGCACTGCTTGTGGACAACCGATGAAAAGCGGTGCGAGCAGGGGTACTGCTCCTAGACAAAGGGGCATGAGCGGTGCTGGGAATTTGTATGATAGACTGATAAAAAATTCACTCCATAAGCTGGGATTCAGGGCAAGTAGGTATGTCAAAGGTCTTATCACATGATGGTGACAAGGTTTTGGTATAACAGGATGCCCCCCAAGCATGAGTCTTAGAGTGATATGATAATTGAGAGCTTTGAGAACAAATCATTGCCAGGAGATGAAAATGTTGGCTCAATCAGAGTATGCAGTCAAGTAGGCATCTGTAGTACATCAGTATGTTGACTCATAGACACAAGTAACCAAACTCATAGCTGCAGACCAATACAAGGCAGATCCATGAGTGGAATAAACAAGCATGGCTAATACAGTGTAGATCCATGTGATAGAGGACTCAAACTTGGACATAGCTACCAGACATACAACGTCGATCTATGTCATACAGACGCAAATTTGAGCATAGCCATGACCATACAAATGTGGATCCATGATAGATATACAAAACCATCGCAACCTGGGGAAAAAACAGTGAGCGCTTTTAAACAAATACCCAGGGTCTTCGTCTCGTCTTCCATAAAGTATGATTCTATCCATGTGATTACAATGATCTGAAGTGGAACATGGTAGAAACCACTTGATTACCGGCCAATGATGTGAACTGTTATTAAGTGCAAGGGAGATCACCATTAATGTCAATGATTCCCAAGGTACTCTAGTACAATCTACTGAGTGCGAATAGATTTCCTGATGTCGAACACCCAGTCAATTCTATCGATCAAAGGTCAATGATGTGAACCTATGTCGAGAGCGAGAGAATCTGTCATTAAGGCATATAGATCTTAAGGTACTAAATATTGTTTCTAAGACTATTTCCCAGATGATGAGCTGATGTCGACGGGAATAGTCTCGTCAAAGGAGGGCCATGATGAGTCCCACATCGACGACACGAAACTCGGAACATAGTTCTGGAATGATGTGAATGTAGTAACCATATGACTGACTCAAAGATACTGACAAAAAGGTTGTGTATACTACAGAGGTAAGGCTTCTTCAGATTCCCTTTGAACATCAGGCAACATGTTAAAATGACTTGGCAACATGACTAGACAGGACAGATACACAATGCTACAGTGGACAATGCATTCTTCTGAAAGCATTAGAGGAAATTTCAACTCAAAATGGGCCTTTTAACTTTTATTCAAATTCCATGTCATCATGTGTTAGCCAATGAAATTGCTTTAAATTTGAAGTACCGTATAGGTCTTAAACGTTTTTTTAATATAAATTTGGGGATAGGTATCATAAAAAAACTACTTTTTTTGTTTGTATTTTTGACATATCTCCTTGTGTTTTTACACAAATTTCGATCGGGAGAGCTCGTTGGATGTGAAATTAAATTCTGCATCCAATGAGTACCCACTCAATATACTTTTGATGGACCCCGCTACCCCAAAAATAAGAAATACCTAAAAATGGAATGATGACCCAAAAAATAAGAAATACTTGAAAAAATGGAATGATGATGTCATCATTCCATTTTTTCAGGTATTTCTTATTTTTGGGGTAGCGGGGTCTGTCAAAAGTATGCCAAGTGGGTACTCATTGGATGCATAATTTAATTTCGCATCCAACGATCTCTCCCGATCGAAATTTGAGTAAAAACACAAGGAGATATGTCAAAAATACAAACAAAAAAAGTAGTTTTTTTTCTTTTCTTCCTCCAAAATTAATAAATATTATTTTATTATTTTAACTATTATTTTATTAATTCATTTTAGGAGGCCCATTTTGAGTTGAAATTTCCTCTAATGACTCAAAGTATTGGCATGACTCATGAAAGTGGATCGTCATTTATATCAATTGAATACCCAATTGGCTGACATGATTGTGCAGACAAGTGCCATGTTCAAAGGTAACGACAAACAACTACCATTATTTGCAAAATGATTCCCTTTCCCATTTCCCCCATCATGATCGATGAGTGCCTCTTTTCAATTTTACAAGTTCAAAGAGGGTAACAAACACTCGAAATAGCTTGTCAGAAGACAAGTCCAGTCTCATATATTTTCCAAACCTGAGAGAGGAGGGGTTCGTTCCCAAAACAGGTCTCTCAATGTTTAATTTAACGAGTCCACTGAAAGAAAACTTGATATCATTCATGTTTAGAGAGTCTGAACGAATACAAAAGAAGACTCCATGGGGGTCCTTTTTCGTATGATTTAGTCTCTAAGGCCCAAAAAAGTATAAAATCATACCTTAGAGAACTTTTCCAGTCATGATTGGCTGGAGCGTTCCTTTCTCATAAGTAGTCCTGTCCGAACCGAGAAAGAGATAACCTACCATCGGACGAATGACTCTTCAAATACTTTAACGAACGTGAAGAAGATAATATCGCTTGACAATCTTTTCATATTTAGGGAGCCTGAAAAGGGTTTAAAGAGAACTACATGAAGTTTCTTTACACAATGTCACTTTTTACGAGCTTGGAAAGATTTAGAAATGGACTCGACTATCTTTTCATGTTTAAGGAGTCTGAAAGAAGATGTGAAAAGACGACTCCATGACGTTTCTTTACACAATGTCATATTTTACGAGCCTAGAAAGAAACTTGAACTAGACTCGGAACTTTGATACTATATTTTAACGAGCGTGACAAAGTGTTGTAATAAACGCTCAATGACCTTTTCCATTTTGTGAAAGTACGAAAAATCCATAAACAAACTTTCCAAAGATTTTACTAAAGTCAACCTGTAGACAACTCATAAACAAGTGTTAAATGTATCCAAAATCAACATTAAGGGATTATGACAAATAGATTTTGACCAAAACATGATGTAATATCAAAAATATACTAAGTCAGACCCAAAAAATGTCTATATAAGGCAAGTAAATAGTAAAAAATCAAACATTTCACTATTTACCTTTAGCAGAGAGCACATGGAGCATTTTTTTAGCCAGATCTTCCACAACTAATACCGGGATTTTCCACTGTCTGTTTTCAATCTCGTCAGTTGCAGGTAACAGCTAAGACCCTTATCTTTCATTTCATAGCTTTTATTTTGGGATTTGGTGGGGTTTTAGGCCTATTTGGCAAGCCCTAAAATCCAATTTGCGGGCACCGTGACTACTCCTTGCGGGATATGCAGTACCACCTGAGAACTGCGCCAAGAATATGGTGGACAGGTGGTGCCACCTCCTGTCTCCAATGAGGCATAGGTGGTGCCGGCCGTGGAGAAGTTAAACCAATGATATAGACAAAATTTACTCATTCTTTTGACTTGCCATGACTCAAGGACGATATTGATACATACCATTGTTGTTTTTGGCAGGTCTAGGCTTCCAAAATATGGTGATATGGAAGGAAAGAACACATGATGATGAGGATGTTGCTGCTGAAAGGAATCCAGTTTGTATTGCCGCACTCTAGAATCATGGACTTTTAAAGTTCTTCCGGACACCAAGCATGGTGTCCCATGAGAGACTACTGGAACACATACTGAGAATGTGGAATCCATAACAATAGTATTTCGAGGTGGGGGCACATATACTTACAGTGGAGGTAGAGGAAATCTACTTCCTGACTGGCCTATCGAGACGGGGTGCCCCTATCTCACTAATAGGTTCCTGTGGCAGGGACATTACCACTAGAGAGCTCATAGATTGGCACTGTGCACTAGGTACAGGCACATCGAGGAAGAAAATACCCATCAGGGCAGTGACAGATAGGGCTCTACGGATTGTTCTGTTCACCATGCAATGGGTGGTAGGGAGCCAGGGTGTACATCAGGCTTCCAGGGCACATATGTTGTATGCCCTAGAGGCTATGGCACCTACGATGTTCAACTAGGTGGAAGCATTTCTTCCAATATTCAAGGATCAACTGACTAAATTTCGGCAAGGAGATATGAAGCAGTTCGACTTTGGTTCCATCTTATCTTGTTTCTCCTTTGAGCGGGTCCCCCAGATGAGGCCCTAGGTGATTTTTCGGAGTCTGAGAGCATGGGACCCCCGCATGCTGAGGTGGGTCCAGGTCATAGCTCACACAGGAGAGAGTAGGGGCAGAGTGAAGTTTGGTGATGCGTTCTTCAGATGGCTGTGGGATCAGATGCTCATGGTCGAGGACTATGCCTATGCGGGCACAGATTTTACAGGTGATCCTAACCTACCACTCCCACCTGGAGGGAAGTGGGGTGACATCGGTAAGAAACAAGAAACCCTAAAGATGGAAAATGTTTTATGTTTTTTATGTTTTATATTTTTTATGATAAGTAACGAGACCTGTTTGTCTTCATGCAGATGTTGGAGCAGCGAGGCTTGGAGGAGCATCTCCATTAGACAAGCAAGCTAGAGCTCACTTCATTCCATAGGGTGATGATATCAGTGGGGAGTTGGAGGAGAACCTAGAGAGGTTGACTCTGGCCATCCCAAATGCTAACATAGATGACCTCCAGACTAGATATCAAAGATCTACGGTGGGAGTACCAGGCCGATTCAGCAGGCTACTACGTAGGGTGGCTCGAGCAATGATGTGCTATCATGAGCACCACTAGTGGATGAGACATGTATACTGAAAGCTGATAGCTTCAGGATTTTTGTATGATGATTTTTCCTGAAAGTTTACGTGTTTCAGATGAGGTCTCGAGACCTATTTTTTGTAAAAAAATTTCGTATATATATACATACTTTTACATGGTGTTTATACGTTTCAAATGGTAAAAATGCATTTTCTATGAGTTCTATGTGTCTTTAAATGTTTATTTACAATGTACCATGTTTGATTTAATGTCATGAATGGGAAATATGCCAATCTAGGATGTAATTATCTAATGAATTAGCAACTACATTATGTTCCCTAGGGATATGCTTATATGTAATGGTTCCAAATGATCTTTCTAACAAACGTACCCTCCAGAAGAGGCGGAGGAGCACCGGGTTCCTAATGGTGTAGACATGGTTTAAATGACAAACCATGAGCTGAGATTCCATCAAAACTACTATATCACGGACATCTTGGGAGGTAGCTTCATTCAAAAGACCGATGACTGCTTCATACTCGACGATGTTATTAGTAGCGAGACCTAAGCAAACCGCTCTTAAACTGACCAAATCTTCAGCTAGGGAATAGAGAACCCAAGCATCCAAGGCTAGATTCAAGGTGTGGCAGCAAGCACCATTAGTGAAGCCATAGAAATCCATCTGCATGACCAAAACATGGTATAAACAGATGCGGACACCAAAACTCAAAACCATCTTGAAAATACTGAAAGCACACTGAAATTCAATCAACATACATATATACAAGATACCATCCAAGAAGACCTAGGCACAGTACCTTTTTAGGTACAACCCATTGTGAGGTTGCCCCAAAGGGATCCCATCATAACCAACTATCTCATAGGCTCCTTTCTCTAACACCTTGGAAATAACAAAAGGTCCATACCACATGGACTCGAACTTACCCTTTTCTAGCTTGTCATATCTCTGATCATAAGTCAAAACTAGGTCACCCTTGTTAAAAACACAAGGCTTGACAGATTTATCATACTGCGCCTTGACGCATTTCTTATGTACCTCATTAGCCAAGGCAGCATCTCTATGAGTCTCATCAAGGTTATTTAAGTACAAAAATCTTGCTTCCTCTACGGAAGTGTCTGGGAGAAGTTCAACGACGAGTTGTAAAGATGGAATCTGACATTGGATCGGCAAGACAACTTCAAGTCTATAGACAAGTTGGAATGGCGTGAAACCAGTAGTTGTTTTCATGGAAGTCCGATAAGCCCAAAGAGAGGAAAAAAGAATGAGATGCCAATTGGATTTATGATCTCCAACCATCCGACGAAGCATAGTTTTCAAAACTTTGTTAATGGCCTCTACCTGACCACTAGCTTATGGATAATACAGCATAGAGTTTTCATGGTGAAAACCTATCTTAGCACTCAACTCCTCCATCATTTGATTACAGAAATGAGATCCCTGATCAGTGACGATGGACTACGGAACTCCAAATCTAGCTATGATATGACTGAACAAGAAGAGAGCGGTAGTCTTACCATCTTCTGCATATGTAGGCATGGCCTCAGCCCATTTTTTGAAATAATCCAGGGCTACGATGATGTAACCATGCCCCCCGGCCGAGGCATGTTTACATTGCATGAAGTCAATCCCCCATTTGGAAAAAGGGCCAATGGAAATGACCGGTTGAAGCGAAGCAGGATGGGTGCGCTTTTTGGGATAAAAATGTTGGCAAGGAGGGAATTTCTTAACATCCTCATGACAGTCTTTGAAGATAGAAGGCCAGAAATAGCTAGCGTCAAGGATTTTCTGGGCTGTAGCCATCCCAGATAAATGAACGCCACATGCTCTAGAGTGGAAATCATTTAGCACGTGTTTAGCCTCCTCATGAGTGAGGCATCACCAGAGAATGGATTCAATCCCATGTCTATACAAGGTATCATTCAAGATAAGGTAGTACTTCGCATGGTGACGGATGTGGCGATGATCATCACGAGATAGATGTGGCTAGAAACGCTGGGTTTGGAGATAAATCGGTAAATCTCCATACCAAGGATCAGTAGTGCTAATTAGGAACATGAATTCATCTGGAAATGAATCGCTGGGCTCATATTCTGTGGTAGAATAGGGAAGGTCACATATAAGCTCGGAAAAAACCAGGGATTTCTTTGATGTAGCACCCTTGGAAAACTCGAGATTGAACTCCTAAAGAATGACGATCCAATGGGAGTACTTGCCCTCGAGTACCTGACAAGTCAGAATGTAGTACATCGGGTTTTGGTTTGCCAATACGGTGGTAGTGCGAAGCAGAATGTAGTGACAAAATTTTTGCACAGCAATGACCGTGGCCAAAGCTAGCTTCTCCACATGTGAATAACAGGTTTCAGAATCAATAAGATTCTTACTGGCGTAATAAATCACATGCTCCTGACCGTGGAGATTGTCTTGCACTAAAACCATGGCGATGGTAGTAGCGGAGGCAGAAATATACAAGAGAAAATCCTTTGAATAATCCGGGGGGTGTATCATGGGTGAATGAGTCAGAGAATGCTTAAGACTATCAAAGGCACATTGGGCCTGGTCATCCCAGAAGAGTGGAGTGTTCTTCTTGAGGAGATGCATATAACCGTGCGTTTTCTCAGCAAAATTGCACACGAAACAGTGGAGAAAGTTTGCCTTCCCCTACAAACTTTGGAGTTCAAGGATGTTGGTTAGGGCTGGTAGATTAATCATAGCGGCAATCTTCAAAGGATCGATCTGGATGCCATATTTGGATACCACAAAGCCAAGCAGACGTCCCATCTCAACGCAAAAAACACATTTATGTGGATTGAGCCGTATATTATAATGACGACATCTCAGGAATATGTCTCTAAGATGACCAGGATGGTCCTCCTGTCACTGTGAATGAGTAGGGAGGTCATCAAGGTACAATTCAACAATATGTTTAATGTCATGAAACGCATAGGACATTGCACGTTGGAACGTGACTCCAACGTTTTTCAAGCCAAAAGGTAACTTCTTATATGCAAAGGTTCCCCATGGGCAAAAGAATGTCGTCTTATGCTGATCGACGAGCAATATATCAATTTGATTGTAGCCAGAGAAGCCATCCATGAATGAAAAGATGACACTTCTAGCACAGTTGTCGATAATCTGATCGATGTGCGGGGTAGGAAAGTTGTCCTTGGGACAAGCTTTATTTAAATCCCTAAAGCCGATGCAGACTCTAATGGTGCCCTGCTTTTTATTGACAGGGACAACATTCAATACCCATTCCGTCAGAGGTATAGGATAAATAAAACCAGCTTTCAGAAGTTTCTCAACCTCAGCTTAATAGCTGCGGCCTTCCTAGGATGGACTTGCCTAAGTTTCTACCTGACAGGTTTAGCCGTGGGATAAGTTTTAATCTCGTGGACCACAATGGAAGGGTCAATCCCCGGCATCTCTTCATTGGACCAGGAAAAAATATCACATAATTCCTTAAAAAGTGCCTTATATGCTTCAGATTCATCTGTGGAGCAGTTCTACCCAACATGAACATGCTCAATAACATCAGGCCTGGCTGATATGTCAATTGGGTTTGTCTGAGTAATGTTGCAAATGTTTCCTTCAGAATCTATATCTTGCAACAATATAGGACTTTGCTGAACGTTGACAATATCAGTAGGAAAGAAGGATGCAAAATCATGGCTACCCGAACTGGTATTAGGGAGAAACATGGATCTATGATGGTGATCCTCCCAAATGGACTCATCCATATTCATGATCTCTATAATGGACTCGTTAGAAGGAAAAGTCTCGGAGAGATAGTTTAGACCTAGAAGAGAAGGTTCTAACCAGTACGGTAAATGGTAAGGATCCGAAGCCACTAAATGAATGTCATCAGTGTGATCATCGGAGTAAGTTTGAATGGTGTCATACATAGCTTCGTGCGGGCTCAACGAGGTGGAATCAACAACATTTGTGTCCTGGGGCTCAATATCAAATGAAGCAATCATATGTACTGTCGTGGTATCCGTGCTAGGAGGAGTAGAGGGAAAAATACCCATAAGGGATGAATCCTTTAACATACCTACCCCAATCGACTGGTAAGGAGGAGGGGACTGACCTAACATGGGGATGTTATTAGTCGTGGAGGTAGTAACATCCAGTGTACAGAAATCAAGCTAGTCAATGGTAACAATTCTCTCGAGATGCGGGACTTGCACCGTTTGAAATACTGTTGAAGCAACAGCATTCATGGCATAGAACCAATTACTTCCTAAAAGGAGGTTATAATCCAGAGGGGCATCTACCACTTCTACTTGGATGGAAATGGTTTTTCCCCCCAGCTCAACTGCGAGGGATGATATGAGGCCATGGGGTTGGAAACCCTGTCCATCAAAGGCTTTAAGGGTCGTAGGTGATGTAACAAGCTCGGGAGAGCCAAGAGCTTTCCAATAAGTCAGAGATAACACCAAGGTCGAAGCTCCTTCATCTAGTAATGTTCAAAAGGTTTTCTTTCCCACTACTTTCATAATGATCTGAAAAGAAAGTTTATGTGATAATCTAGGTTTATAGTTCTCAACATTGAATTGAATCAAGTTAGTGTTATCCAGGTCTACAACTCCTAATGCGGTCAACAAGTTCTTGTGCTATGTAGGGCAACTTTGGAGTACCTCTAAGGTAGACATCGCACAAGGTGCCTGAGCGAGATCTTCAACCACATTATAGAATTGAGCAGCTCGGGAATTGGGATTAAAGATAGCCTTCCAAAGAGTACTCTTTGGTGGGCACAAAATCATGTTGAGAGTAGGCTTCTCGATAGACAAGGGAATAGTAGACGAGGATTCCAGAGAACTAGTAGAGAGAGCTTTCCCTGAAGAAGATTGATCTTCTTGCTTATCTGCGAGTTTATCATAATTTTGGCTTCGAGTTTGTAGATGGATGGTATCTGAGGACATCATACGAATTTCCTCCGATGAACTAGAGTTACCCTGGTTCTACATGTGGTCTACCAGCTGTTGTTGAGAGGGAAAGGGATTCGTAAGTACTGCAAGTGTGGGATTAGACTTCAAAAATTGGGAGATTTCATCCCGGTGGGGACACTCCTTTGAGAAGTGGTCACCAACACATAACAGATAAGGGTATTTAGCCTTCCTTTTCCCTGTGTTGCTGTCATTATTGGTTGATTGTGGGGTCTCCTGTTGGTTTCTAGGTTTTTTATTTTGATTTTTACCTTTCTTTTTATTACCCGAGGTTTGAGTAGTTTGAATAGAATTGACCTCGGTAGAAACCTTGGGAGTCAAAGGGGTAGCAGTTTGGGTTTGCTTGGCAAGTTTCGCTGCAGATGGGGACTGGATTGAACCAACAATCCCATCAACAGGTACTTCTGTTGATGGCTTGGCAGGGTCAGTGTTGGGGCACGGAGCTTGAGGAATCAGGTCATAAAGAGTCCCAGACTGGGAATATACCAAGTCTAGGTACTAAGCCCAACTAATAGCTTGCTCTTCAGTGACGACACTGCCCATGGCCACATCTTGGGCAATAGGAGGCAACAAGGAATTAGTGAACCAATCAGCTAACAACTGATCTGGAATAGGGGCCTTAATAAGCCTTCTCCGCCTTCTCCACTCATGAATATGATCAGAAATGTGGGTGGAGGTGTTCTGTCGTAGATAAGTTAAAAGATCAGTGCCAGTTTCATAATGAATAGGGAGCTGAAAGTGCGTAAGAAATACAGTTTCCAATGAGCCAAAATCCACAAACAAATGTTGTGGGAGTTCAATATACCACTTTGCGGTTGTACCAGTCAAAGTTCACTGAAAGAGTCATAACTGAATAGAATCATCCATGAGGGAGTTCAAGGAACACTACAAATGAAAAGTCATAACATGGTTCCGCGGATCTTCACCCTGCTTCCCATTGAATTTTGGAATATCCGATGGTAACTTTACCAGAATGGGAGGCCACGAGGGATTGTGTCGAATGGGATCATTAATCAACTTGGACAAATCAGGCAAGTCCAAAGTTGTAAGGAAAGGTAACTGTCTATTGGGCTGCACATACTGGTAATATTGATATGGCATGTAATTACTAGTAGGGCCATAGGTAGACTAATAAACAAGTTGCTGTGAGGAACAACTACCGGGAAATCCTCCCATGGGGGGTTGATTTCCAGAATTAGGACCACTAGGACCACCAGGGCCTCCAGGAGGAGGACCGCCAAATCCATCGGGACCCCTGAGACCACTAGGACCACCAGGACCACGAAGACCACCAGGACCACTAGGAGGCAGACCACCAGACCCTCTGAAACCTCCAGGAGGTGGGAAACCTCTAGAGCCATCGAAACCACTAGGTGGAGGGCCACCAGACTGTCCCGAGCCATAAGAAAGAAAGCCACCATGTCCCCCAGGACCACTAGGACCACTAGGACCATGAGGAGGACCGCTAGACCCTTCAGGACCATTAGGTCCCCCAGGGGGAGGACCTCCATAAGGTGGTCCTCCCGCACCTCCCACAGTATGTATGGGTATCCCTCCCATGGCTAGCATGTAAGACAAGTTGGGTTGCCCCCATGGCATAAAAGTGTTGCTAGGGAATGGAATTCTAGTAGGATTAGATGGATGATTACCTACAGGTATTTGATAACCATAACCACTAGAAGACTGAATGGAAACAGGTTGTGCCCCCAAGGGCTGACCTGAACTAGATGGGGTATTTACCACATTAGTGTGGGTGGGAGGGATAAAAACTGTAGATGTTTCTATGTTAGAGATCTCCTCTTGACTAGGTACAACTCTGGTCTCAGATAATGTAGGTTGTGCCGGGGGTTGCCCCTTGGCATTGAAAGGTACTAAAGAAACAGGAATTGAAGGTTGGGCCCCAGATGCAAAAGACCTAGGAGGATTTGGAAAAGACATAACATAAGAGGTGAGAGGGGTGGAAATTTGACCTGGGCTGTGGGTTGTTAATGGACGATCTATAATCGGTTCAATGGGTCTCATAGAATCGGTTAGTGAACGATATCCCACATGAAGGAATGTGGAACGAACTAGTGAAGAGCCTAATAGGTTGTCAATATGCTTTTCTACCTCCTGTGCATGGAGGATAGCAGCACGGTATTGCCTGCGTTCTTCTTCACTTTCAAGAGAAATTACACGGGTGCCGAATGAGGCAATGGCCTGTCCGATGGGTGTCTCCCAAAAAGGAGCATTAGGACCAAAATTCGGACAGGTATCATCAAAATGACCTTCCGCGAGAGGATGGAACGATGAATCCTCTTGGGAAGGCTATTGGACCAAGGGGGGCGAGTGTGAAGAATATGTTACTCCACTTTCCACCACCACATTATCTCCCACTTGGGAGGTGGTAGCAGCTCCTTGGTTGATAGCTTCCATTGGATTTTCTTCTGAAACAAAAGTAAAATCGGGTGGAAATCCCCATACTCTCCTAGACTGTCTTAACTCAGCCAGTGTGTACAGTTCCTATCTAACCTAGGGTTTGAAAATATAAAAAAAACGCACCAAAAGACTTCCCTACTCAAACTATAGGTCAAAACAAGCAGACTTAAAATGACAGGAGGAGTTCAAAAGTTATGTCTCTCACTAGGATTGTCAAGCAGGTGCCACTTGCGATATACCTTGAGGGTACGTGCGTAGTAATCTCCCCAAATGTTATTTTCAATGTATGGCTCCAAACAAGATGGCCAAAGGGATTTTCTCAGATAGATAAGGTACCCTAGTGGGGTCTCCCGATATACTCAAGGTACGTGGGAGCTCAAATCGGTAGTAGTGCTGTCTAATGCATAACCGTACACAAGGGGCCTTTCGATATACAATCGAGTACGTGAAGTACCTTTCTATATACCTCAAGGGTACGTGAAAGGATGTTCGATATACCGACAGTACGTGGAAGAACCACGCGAGTCCTAGAATGTAATGCTGACAAATAACGACAGCTCCTACGTTTTACGATGCCCAAACATGTCTCTAACCTATCACTCAAGTTACTACGTAAATTTTAACCTACAACTACTGTTAATTTTAACTTGTACAGTTAGGTGAATGCATGATGTTCTGACAAAAAAGTAAAACCATGCAATATGCTTGCGCAAATGTTCACTTTACCGTTCAATATGCCTACTTACGGGAGGGAAGAGAGTGTTTTTTTTGTTTGTTTCAAAACCAAAAATCATTCCAATCAACAGTCATGAACACCAAATCAAAGACAAGAAAACACTTTTACAAACCAAATTCTTCTTTTCGAAAGCAAATGGGAAGGGTGAGAATCTCTTTTCTTAAAATAACAACACCAAGCACACATATATGCCAATGCACTCTAACTTTTCAAATTTCTTAAAAACATAAGCAAATCTAACTTAAAACTACCATTTTTTTAATATTTTGATCGAGATAGTCCTATATGCATGAGAGACAAAAGATCATAAAGGTCCTGAAAGCTTATGAAGCCAATCAGAAAACCCAAATCCAACGCTCAAATATGATGTCCTAATCTCAAGCAAAACTTTTCTTTTTTGAAGGGAAGAAAAAGAAGTTTACTATGCAAGCAAGAAATGAAATCTAGAAGCTAATCTAGTCTTCTTCTTTCATTATATGCAACGAAAAGAGAGTTCAATGAACACCCTAGCTTTCAGAAAACAAGAAATCCTTCTTTAAGCACAACCAACAAGCAAGAAGCGGATGAACAATAAAAAAGACTAAACAAATTTTTGAAATTCCACTCAAAATCAATCTTAAACCATCAAAGTAGCAAGCCACACACATCAGATTCTATAACACAAGCCCGATAACAGAACTGAAAGCAATGAAAATTCCAAATTTTTACAAAGAGAAAAGAGGAAAAAGATTTTTGGACTAATGCCTACCTGGTACCGTGCTTCGTAGGTGTTGTAAGAGCGTTTCCAAAGAAACACCACTCCTCGCTAACCGGATACAGGCGGTGGCACCACTTACTACCCACTATGTTCAGGTAGTGGCACCGCTCCTCGTATACATCATTGTCGCGGTTCCCTATAGATGGACAAAACAAGAAAGAGAATGATGGATCAGATCAAAAAAGAGTAGATCAAGGTAAATACTGTCGAATTGAAAGTGGTGACAGAGCATAAAAAACCGAAATGACTTAGATCTGAATAGATCTGAAAATTTCAAACCAAATAATACAAATCAGAAAGTAGATCTGACTGTAAAGAGTTGAAGAAAATGGAGACTGGATTCAGACAAGAGTTGCATACTGAGGATGATCAGAACAACTGAATACAACTACTCCCCAGTGGAGTCGCCAGATTTGTTGATCGGAATATTTCACCTCCTACGGACAGCAAGGTGTTCTCCTGGTCTGAATGGTTCAGATCCAGAACAAATAGATCACAGAGGCTGATAACTCTCCCTAGACGTTGTAGATATCTGGAATACAAGGCTTTGATAGTTCACCTGTGTACCTGCAAAAGAGTTCAACACGAAACAGATCAAATCAACCAAAATATGATCTACTAATCTATGTTAATGACTAAGGAATCTAGCAATATATATCTGAAATCAACTTGCATTAGAAATATGAAGAAGTTTACAACCAAGCCTTAGTGTTGACATGCATCTCCATGAAACCAACTCTTCATCCCCAAAGGCTCCGACTCTAACTCTCTATGCTCTCTCCAAATGATCTTGGGCCAAGAATCAGTCCAACAGCATAACAATACCTTCAATGTTCTCCTCCCAACCATGGCTATGAGCTCATATTTATAGGGCTTTAATGGATAGAGATGGTTGATAAATTAGTGGGTGAGGTGGCCTCTAAGATCCTAGGATGAGGGATCTCGAGCTTGAACCAACCCACAACAGTAGGGATAAGGGGTATCTCAAGGCTTATCATATAGAATCCTCGAGAAGCTTCTTTTTTTCCCTTTTTACCCAGGGTACCGTGCTTCTCCTTCTATGACAGAGCAGTTCTAGCAATAACCGCCTATGGACCAAGGGTGATAGGCGGTGGCACCGCTTGTGGACAACAGATGAAAAGCGGTACGAGCAGGGGTATCACTCCTGGACAAAGGGGCATAAGCGGTGCTGGGAATTTGTATGACAGACTGATAAAAAACCATTTAATCTTCACTCCAGAAGTTGGGATTCAGGGCAAGTAGGTATGTCAAAGGTCTTATCACATGATGGTGACAGGATTTTGGTATAACAGTACTTCAAGTGGACACCTCTATTTTGTTCTTAAGCATTTCCTCCAAAATCTTTGCAATCTCTAGCCCTATGCCCAAAATTATTGCAAGATAAACCATTACTGAGAAATATGCTTAGATACCTGGATGTAGAAGATATTATTGATGGTGCAATATCTCTAGATCCATATTTCTCTAAATCTTGTTGATGAATTCTTCTTTTGTAGTCTTTGCCTTGATGGGAGATTCTAATAATGCCTACATAACTCTTAGCTTCTCTTCATTTTTATTTTCCAGTTTCTTAGAACACTCCTCTTCAACTTTATTTACTGGTGGTTTATAGATTTCACCTTCTTTAACATTGTTTTGTTCATCATAACCCAAACCAATATTATCATATGGTTATCTTTGACAACTAAGGATGTCATCTAGGATCATAGTGCTCTTCTCAAACTTAAATTTTGTTTTCATTGCCTTCTCTAATTGCTTTCATGGAGCAACAATCTCAAACTCTCTTGCTTGAAAAAATTCTTCTTCTCTCCTTTAGTTGATGTTGGAACCTAAAGTATCAATGGTTCATCACGCCTATGGATATTTTGGAGAAAAACAATTGTTAGACAACATGCAACTAGAAGAGCAGTCGACTAGAGTTATGACTAGGGAAGTTGACAAAATGATTGAAAAGTTGTTTGGTCAAACGATTGGATGGGAAGAAAGGGTGTGGTCAATGCAACTACAACAACCAAATAAAATCTGTGATATTGCGTATTTTATGGAAATGGTTAGGACCAGCGACTGGACCAGCAATCCACATTTGTGGACTTAATCCTTCTTACTTCTAGGAAGTTGGTTAGATATTGAAAATATAAAAAGAATACCCTAGGGGTTCTTCACAAAAAAAAAGTTGGATTTGAGATGTCTTTCATACTCATTATGCATTGTGATGTTATGATCATGATGCGTTGTGCTTAAGTGCTATAACAGTGTCTTTAGACACCACCTTTATTCTCGAATTATTGTTCCCTTATGTGATTTGATTTATGTTCACAATTTTGAGGTTAAGAGGTTTCCCCAATAGTTAAATTGTTAGGAATTCTTCAATTATCTTTGCTTATTCCAATTGAATTATTAGATCATATGCTTCCTCTTCTGGTGGATTTTCCTTTTCATCATCCCCATCTTCTGTGTTATTGCCACCTTTTCTATATGAGCTTCTTTCACATTTTACATCTGGTTCTTTATTTGTTTCAATGACTTCCTCAATTGTGTAAATATTTTGTAGCTTGCCCCAAATCTCTTTAGATTATGTACACTTTCCTACATTGTTTTTCACAAAATGTGGTAATCCTTCTAGAATGGCATCCATTGCTACTGCATTGTTTGTATTTAACTCTTTTTTATGCATATTTTGGTGGTGTTTTTGGAGTAGTGTAGCATGAAATAATTGAGAGCCAAAAATCATAATCAATATCTTTCAAATAATCCTCCATTCTTATCTTCAAGTATGCAAAGTTTGAACCTTCAAATAGCAGAGATTCGAAGATCTTTTAAAAATCTACTTCATTATCCATGTCTGCTTCAAGGATCTACCTTCTAGTGGTTAAAATGATTCTGAAGGAAACTGAATCTAATATCAATTGTTGAAAATATCACCAATACTAAGGCGGGGGGGGGGGGGGGGTGAATCAGTATTTAGAACTTTTTACCATTTCAAAACTTCAAGCACGACATGTAAAATTAATCATTAACAATACCATTCATCAACACATAAAACAATACACATTGCACAAGATATTTTACATGGAATGATTTTCTTATAATATAATAGGATTACAAGATTACATTCATAGGAAGAACCAAATCAAAGGAGGCTACAACCCCCTATATTTACCATCTCCAACTGGAAGGAAGAACCCATTCCCTAGATTCTCTAGAACCCACTAGAAGGAAGCTAGAACCCCCTGATCCACAGGCTCCAACCTGTAGGGAGGAACCCAATCCTCAATGAGCTCCAACTCACCCTAGCACCACCATGCCACCTTGATATAAATAAGAGTATCAACTTTTCATTGTCGGTGTCACTATCCAAACAAAAGCAACCACTACTAAGACTAACACTAGTGATAAACAACCTCAGAAGGTAGTCGGGTTGTACAAACTTAGAAAACTAGGGTTATCTCTCCAGTGAAAAAAATAGTCCCTCTTTTGAACACTAAGAATTCAATAAGTTAACATAGGTTGATACCACTTTAGGGACTAAAGATGTTATCCACACACACATGTAGTACAATTCCATAGAATATTGTAAGAAAAGTGAAGCTAATATCTCATTGTTTGAAATGTGAAATATGCCTCTACAAAGAAAATTATTAATGGAAGCTTTTGGGATGACTTCCAGTTCACAACCTGTCACAACCAAGAATAAAGGGGATAAAGAATCTATTCCCAAGAAGAGTAAAGATATTAATGAAGCAAGTATTGGAGGAAAGTCCAAATCCTAGACGCCACCTTTCTTATTAACATTCAAGATCTATAATTATAGCATGCATAACTATCTGGTTGACTCTGGTGCTTCCTCTAATGTGATTCCTTACTCGATTTGTAAGAAAATTAATGGAAAAGAAATCCCGTGTCCTTGTATTATCTAACTTAATGGATCATGAGTGATAGGAATATTGGAAAAGGCATTAATTAGACTAGCATCAGAATCTAGAGTTTGTCAAATTATAGGCATTGTCAAATCATAGGCATTGTCAAATCATAGACATTGTGGTGGTGGATATTCCCGAAGCATATGGAATACTGCTCAACAATGATTGGTCTAGTGAGCTACAAGGTTATTTTTCCATTGATTGCACCCATTGATGGCTTTGTTACAAGAATCAACTTGATCATATCCATGTAGATTGGGAGGCTCGCATGAAGAATACTATCACAGAGTTGGAAGAACATAATGAGCTGGTAAACTTTACACAGTCCATCCTTGGGAATTATTTTTTGGATACAAGTAACAAAACTATGTTGTTATCAAGTTAAAGAAGAAAGACTTGAATATGACACCCAATACGATCTCCTCCAATTCTCATGGGCTGATGAAAATGAGTGTAACATAGTAGAGCTAGACACTAACTAAGATTCTAATAGTAGTTGAGATTCTATCTTTTGGAATTTATATTTTGATGGCTCTAAAACTCAGGAAGGTGTAAGGTTCATTTATGTCCTTGTTGATCCCCAAAAGTGTAAAACATACATATGATATAGATTGTAATTTTGAGTGTACCAAAAAAACAATTGAGTATGAAGCTCTAGTCGAAGGCCTTAGAAAATCTATTGATATTCAAGTAAAAAAAATTAATGAGTTTTGCTGACTATGAAATTGTTGTCAGATAAATTAGGAATATTATGCATTGCGTGTATCATCACTTAAAGGGATACAAGGAAGAGGTATGGAATTTGATTTCAAAGTTTGAATATTTTAATATCAATGCTATACCTCATTCTATGAATGTTGCAGTTGATATTTTGCTAATACTACTTCACACTTGATCTCGTTGAATGACAAATTTGTTGTCAAACTTCTTTTCAAGCCTTTTATCCTTAACATTGTAACTAGATGGAGGGTATTCAATGATGATCATTATATTGTCGAATTCCTAACGAATGAAAATATGTTTGAAGGCTCTATTATTGATGATGATGAACATCAAGATACTCTGAAAACATATAATGGAGATGGTGACTTTTTCAAAGGGAATTTTATGCCCAAAGGAGTGCTTACACTAGAGAAGTTGTTTGAATTGCAAGAAAAGTTCAGAAATATTGTTAATGTTAAAACAAACAACTCTTCTATGCAGTATGAGTTAGTCAACCTGGGAACCTAGAAAGAACCAAATAATATAAATGTAAGTGTATGCTATACTCCAGGAGAAAGGTGGAGATTCATTCATCTTTTCAAGAAATATAAAGATGTGTTTTCCTAGACCTATGATGAATTGAAGACATATGACACTTGGATTATTCAACATGTGATCTTTATGAAGCTAGGTGTCAAGCCTTTTCAGAAAAATCTCTGAAAATTTCAACCAACCCAAGAACCATTGATTCATAAAGAATTAAAGAAACTACTAGATGCTAGGATTATTTTTAAGGCCAGACATTTTGAATGGGTGGAAAACCTAGTTCCTGTGCGTAAGAATTTAGGGGAGATCAGGTTATGTGTGGACTTCAGGAATTTGAACAGATCACCTAACAAAGAAAACTACCGTGTTCCTCATATGAAGTATATTATGTAATGCATCTATGATTCTAAGATGTTTTTTATTGTTAGATGGGTTTTTTTGTTACAATCCAGTTCTAGTGGATGAAGATGACCTTCTGAAAAGCACTTTCAAGATGAATTGGGTTACCTTTTTCTTCCAAACAATGCCTTTTGGACTAGTAAACACTGGAGACACATTTCAAAGGGCCATGGACATGGCATTCCGAGGACTGACCGACCACATTGTGGTAGTATACTTGGAATATGTCACAGTTTCTTCTAAGAATAAATCAGATTGCTTCAATTATTTGAAATAGATTTTCGAAAGGTACAAAAAATATGAATATCGCTCAATACAAAGAAGAGCATATTTGTTCTTTCAGAAGGGAAGTTACCAGGGCACGTCATATCTAATAAAGGGATATTTGTAGACCTCAAACATATACAATCTATCACGTAGATACCCATGCCCAATACCAAGAAAGATATGTAATCATTTTTAGGAAAAATAAACTTTGCTCACAGGTTTGCGTCTAATTTTGTTGAGATAGTCAAACCCCTGCAAGAATTGATTAATAAGTATGCATATTTTAAGTGGAATTACAAAGAAAAGGAATAATTCCAAAGGATTAAGGAAGCCATTGTTGCTTCCCCATACTCAAGTAGCCCATATTTTAAAAATGATTTTATGGTATATAGTTTTGCATCTGATAATTCCCTTATGTCAGTGCTCACTAAGAAAGGAGAGGAGGCATATAAGCATCTGATATCATTCATGAGAACTGGATTACAAGGAGATAAATTGAATTACCTAAATATAGAAAATCATACTTATGTCATCTTTAAAGGAGTGAAATGGTTCAAACTCTATATATTGAAGAATAAGACCAAAATCAGAGTACCTCATCCAACAGTCAAGACATTCTTTGTTCAGAAAGAACTTGGAGAGCGAAGAGGGAATTGGGTCATAGATTTACAAGAGTATGATTGAGAATTGAATCCAACCGCTATTGTGAAGGGACAAGGTTGTGCATATTACTTATTGAGGATCCTACAGATGAAAAGACAAATGGTTGGGAAAATGAAATATCTATTTGTTTCTAAGATACCCAATATGTGCCTATTGTCATTGATTCCTGGTATTGAGATTTTTAGAATGGTTAGAATTGGAACGCAAAACAACAAAGAGATATTTGGTTCAAATCATTTCATTACCATATTATCAATGGTATTTTGTTTCGTAGAAACTATGATGGAGTTCTATTAAGATGTCTAGAAAAGAATGATGCAGAAAATGTACACACTAAATTACATGACGGACCTACTAGAGGTCAATATGCCAGTGAAATTATAGCACATTTTTTTCTTAATTTTGGCTACTATTGGCCAACTTTGTTCAAAGATTCTCATGTGTATGCGAGGAGATGTGACACCTGTAAAAAACTCACTAGGAGGGAGAAGAATCCAATCGTGCCATTGTAGTCAGACATTATTTATGAACCATTTGAACAATGGGGGTTGAATGTCATAGGAAAAATCAATCCCAATTCTTGAAATTAGCATCGATACATGTTGACATCTATGGAATTTTTCACAAGATGAATCGAGGAAATACCTTTACATAAGATCAAGAAGTAAGCTATCATCCAATTCTTGGAAGAGTATATCATTATGGAGTTTGGGGTTACACTTTCCCTTCTTTTGATAATACAACTTATTTATCTTCTTTGAAATTGAATGAATTTCATTTGGAAAAATAAATCAAATCACATCATTCTTCCAACTATAATCCATAATGCAATGGGTTAGTCGATTGCACCAATAAAAAATGGATTTGAATATTAAAGAAAACTGTAATTGAAAATAAGAAGAAATGGCATAACGCTCTCCAAAATTACCTATGGGCCGATTGAGTTAACCCCAAAGAATTCATTAAGGACTTCCCCATTTTCCCATGTATATGAAAAAGAATCCATCTTGCCTCCAAACATCTTCTTGACTTCCTTACAATTGTCCCAATATTTTAGAGGCTATTACTTCCCTATCACTCAAAATCAAATCGATATGTTATTGAAGCTTGAATAAGAGAGGGAGAAGGATAGGAAGAAGTTTATTGCTCATCAATAGATAGTAAAAATTTGGTTTTATTCGATTCATGCAAAAAACAAAGATATCGAAATTGGAGATTTGGTCCTGAAGTAGGATAAGCCACATGAAGATAAAGGAAAGAGTACAAAGTTTCAATAGTTGTGATTTGGATTTTACTTGGTTTCTTAAAATCTTGGCCCTAGAACCTACAAAATACAAACTCTATAGGGGATATAGATTCTTTCATCATCAATAGCCAAGCCTTATTAATAATAGTTTACCTTACTTAGAGGGAGAAACCATCCCTACACATAAGGTAAACTATTATTAATAAGGCTTGGCTATTGATGATGAAAGAATCTAGGGAGAAACCATCCCTACACATAAATAAAGGTTTTCAATCTTTATTTAGTTTTAATTTCATCATTTTATTTTATTTCTTATTATTATCACTCATTGTTGTGAAACTAGGATCCTTATATGTTTAAATTGGATATCGATTGCATGTTAGCCCATGGGAAAGAATGTTATTTCTACAAGTCATGGGGGACACCAACTTAGTATTGTTATTTCCTACTAGTGTGAGGTTTTCAAAGGTGCAATTTCAAGCATTTTCACTAGAAGGATTTCACCCCATATGCTAATATATGGAAATGTGTCTGAACCGCCTTATGAGTCATCATGAAGTTCAAGCTAATGACTTAGCCATGATAGAAACTTTATCAACATGAAATGGACTGAAATGAGACTTTGGAAAAAGTTCCTAAGTGACTCTCTGGAATGCTCCACCCACCATAACACTTAATTTGACTATATCTTATGATGACTACAAGAGGTTAACCCGTGGGAAGAAATTAAGACTTGACAGTGCATCACAAATCAAAATGACTCCATATGTTATATGATGCCTTTGAGAAGCTTACTAAATCATCCCCCCTTCTAAGCACTGCTAAGAAAGAATTTGTCTGAATAGGTTAACAAATTGTGTGTATGAATGATATATATTTATTAGAATGGGACTACAGCATTCAATTGTAAAATCAATGTAAGAGGAAACTTTGTCGATGCTATAGATTCTTGATTGTAGCAAAGTTATGCATGTAGTGTAAGAGATGAGGAACAAACATTTACACTTGCCTAATATATTTTATTTCCCTACGGTGTTATACCCAAGTAAGCACAACAGAAATTGGCCCGACAATTGAACCTCATACTCTCACTCTTAGAGAGTGGTTGTGAAATACTATCCTAGGTCATTTTATATCAACATTTTGAAATATAAAGACTTGTTCACACATGGATACTAGAAGTTGCTATGCTTATCTTGATGATTTATCACAATATCTGGGAAGGATCGCTTCTTATGTGCTACCAAATGAATGATATTTTGATTCCTACACTGTAAGAAAATCCAAGGCTAGGTTAGTGGGACCCATTTAATCATGTTAAACTTGTCTAATTCAAGAAGGAAAATCATGATCATTTTATAGATTCGAGATAATTATATTATGTCGCCAATGGTTGCACTTGCAACCCTTCCCCATTTGCTCCTACGAGATAATCCAGTCCCCTCCTAAAATTCTTTAAGTATTTGTCTTGAATCTTGGTTTCCCCTCCTATGTTGGTGAACAATGGTTTGAATCTTGGTATGTTGATGAATCCTATATAAAACCGGGTAATTTTAAACAAAGTTTGGATATGCAAGGAACATGGTTTTGAGAAATGTTATCTACAAAATTTTACTAGGGAAAAGTTGACATGTCAATAAAATTTTGAGAATCATGCTGAAATTTCATAAGAAATCATGTCATCAATGTATTGATAGATCAAAATTGAAACTCTCATCAATTTATCACTAAGAAATACATTTTTATGCGACATATCACTAAGGAAGTGAGATTTTTTCCAATGTGTCACCAAAGCATGGATAATTTTAGGGGCTATATATAGCCCATGGGCTATATTAAGGAGATTACAAAAATTTAGTCGGTTATTTTCTTATATGGAAAGGGTTTTTCAACTAAAATATATTCTCCCAATATTTATTTGAAAAAGTTAAATCTAAAATGAATAGCCTTCCGTATATTAACGAGGAAAATGATAAAATTATTTTCTCCCTAGCAGAATCTCCCTCCAATCTATCTTTCGCCCCCAATTTCTAGAAATAATATAGTGAAATCACTCTTTCGCCCCCAATTTTTAGTAATGGAGGATACCACAGGTTATTGTTCCCTCCATTTTCCTTATAATTTAGGCATATGGTTTCATTTTCCTATATTTTTTGTCAAATTCATGTGATACATTCTTTTAGCCCTCGATTTCCAGTATTGGAGGGAAAATCAAGGGCTATTTTTTCTATATTAAAGCTACAATGATTCATGGTTCACCCACATCAAATTGTTCTTGCGGGATGAAGGTTCTGGTTGATGTGATTCCACTTTTCATTCTTATGTTTCTCGACATTTTAACATTCACATAACATATCCATTGTTGAAAGCTCAAGTCTTGAAGGGGCATGCCACACATTGAATTTATGAAAGAATACAAAATCACATCACACTTTTCATCCAATAATTATTATGGTATGTTTTTTTATCAAACTTTGTATGCTTTTTATCCATAGTTACAATAGATTACTATATCGTAAATTTACCTTTTATCATGGATTTTTTTTAGTCCAGTTGAATTCTAGGGCACTCTTGATTCTTAGGGATCATTCAGTTTTATTAGAGTTTTATTCTATCCTAGGATTATTGGTTATGTGAAAGTGTTATAGATCTCAAAAGATATGATTTATTTTATACATTTTCATGTTTAAACTATCGACTAATATTTATATGTTGTTAGTGGATGTTACTCTTGATGGAGAGACGCCACATGGTTTTTATATATTCAAACTGAATTTGACCTAGTTATTTAAAATGTGCTTTTGCTATGATCTTGCTCTATGATTATTATTGAATCTAACGCGTTAATGAGAGTGCATATATTCATATTTGATGTATGTTAGTGTTGATGTTTAGGATGTTTGTAATACAAATGAATGAACATTGATTATAATTGAGGGGCTACAGTGGAATGGTTGTTATTTTGGTTGTCTTGTTGTAGAGTTGTCCAAAGCATACTAGTAGATTCTTTTATTTGTATTGAGAAGTGCATGATTGGTATATTTTTTTATTCGTATTGCAAAGTTTGTCAATTTTGTTTGTGACCTAAATTTGTTGGTTTATGTACTTGTTTTACAATATTTTGTTTTTTGTAAGGGTCATTTAGAAGTAAAATATTTTTTGGTGATTTGTTTTGATGTTTAATGGCTATCATCATCCAGAAATGGATCTATTTATGTATGACAAATATATGATTTAGTTGGAACATGATAATTCATTTCCATCATGATTGTATATAATATGTACATGGCATGTATGACCTGAGATGTAGACATTATACTATTTGATATCTAGTATTTTTCATTCAATGAGGGTGATAAAACAATTTTACCACATTTTGCGTGCTTTCAAAAATTTCAACAACATGGACACAAACACCTCCTCGGTTTATCTCGAAAAAAGTAGTCTTTGACAGAGTAGTTCTAATGATATGCATGATGATGCATTAATGTGTTTTCTATTCTTGGTAGCTGTGTATGTTTTATTTATAATAACCATTGCAAGTTTCTAACTAACTCTAAAAATTATAAATCAAATGGCATAATTCATATTTTGATTGTCAACAAAATAAAGGAAAAAGTGGCAGTCGTATTTATAGACAGATAAGCAAGTTATTTTTTTCTTAAAGGGTAGCTTAAAAATGAGATAATTGGAAAATAAGCTAATTGGGAATTCATACAATATATTAAGGTTGTGGGTATCGATAATACTCCATGTTGTAATAATGTTTCATGGGTGCCATAATCACTCCATAATGTAAAGTGTTTCATTCTATCAGTTTGTTGGTATGTCAATATTTGGGTCCCCACATGTCCATTGGACCATTAAGGGATGAGATAAAAAGTGGAGTCCCCACTTTCCCTAAATCTAGTTAGTGTAGTTGTGTTTCACCAACACCTCTAGTTGTGAGTGACCCAATACTGCTTGTTAAATGTATAAATAAATCCATCCTCTCCTCCTTAATTCATTTGTTCATTTGAGGTTCTAGGAGTTTCAAAGATTCAAGCTCCGATATATGCTATTCTATTGCACTACCTTAGTAATATGCATAATCAAATGATGAGTCTTCCTAGCAAAAGGTTCACCAAGACATTACAAGTTTTTATAATTTGAAGAAAGGTTTTCCAAGTTTTTACAATATTTTATAATTCAAAGAAATATTCATAAATATTTTACAATATCTTATAGTTTAATGAAATATTCGTTGAGATTTTACAAGATTCTATAATAGATTGAAATATTAGCCGAAAAATTATATATACATATTACATTATTGATAAAATAGCCTTCAATTTTTCCTATGTATTAGGGATATTCACCCATTTATTATACATATAAATTTCAGGAGTGTTCTTAAAATTATCCCTGCTCCAAAGGAGAAAAAGCTTAAGTGTTTGCATAGTTTTGACTAAGGGAGTCTATGTTATTACATATAGAAAGTATTTTTCATGTCAATACAATTCATATAAAGTGTGAAATCCACTGCCATTGTGTGGGAGAAGTAGAAAACTCGTCAAAACATCAATGCTTCATGCATCAGCTTAAGCTGACACAATGTTTCATGAGTTTCGTTCACGCATCACGCTTTTAGTATGAAATTCATTGACATCATCTCATATGTATTATAAAACACATTGAAACACTAGATACAAATTAATGAAATAAATGTCGATGTATCACTTGATTGTTGGAAAAAACTACATCCCCCTTGCCAATCAAGGGCACCAATGAAGTGGTGTACAAAAGTGAAAGAAACACTGACAAGTCGCTTGATTGTTGGGAAAAATATTCGATATCCCTTGTTAATGACATGTTATGGTTAGGGTAGAAATCCAATACAAAGGGGGATTCTTTGCTCCATTTGGTATATTGCATCCACATGTTAGAACAAACATGAAGAGATGATTAATGACTACATACTTGGTGAGGGTGTTGCTAGAGGGTTTTTTCAGGTAAGTAACACTCATCCATGTTTCATTTGTGTCTGCATTGTAGAACGCATGCCTCCATTCACAAATATTGCTTCCCTAATGGTAAAGATAAGGAATCTTACCACATTTTATTCACCCCTTAACCTCCCTAAAAGATTAGTTGGAAGTAAATAAATTCACATGGATGGTCCTATGTTGAAAACTGTAATGCCCTCAATGGTTATCAAATCCATTTTAAGGAATACCAGGCCCACGGATGTACATGCTTGTGCATAGTGTAGATTCAATAACGATTAGATCCAAGTATTAGTGTAATGGCTATGATGTGTGAGAAGAACAAATAAACAACTACATAAATCCTCTGTGGTTTTCTTGAATGTTAATTTTTACTTTTACTGGGTCCAAAGTAATGTTTGAGGAGAATGTAAATTTTCCTTTAATATTCAACTAAGGCTAAACAGTGCACACAAAATATCAACTGATAACCACACATGAATATCTTTTACAGTATGCAGTGGAATATAAAACTGAGAAATAACTCACAACATCACATCACAATATTGACACTATTATTTTGGGTATGGAAACCCCCAGAAAAACCCAATATGGGAAAACTAGTGTAGCAGTCAGATATAGATTTTATTATGAGAAAATATGGAACTTTTACAATCACTGCAAATTCTCCCAAACCTGGCGAATGCAGTACCTGGAAAAATCACTGGGAAAATCCCATCTAAACCTCAAAACCCTCCTGTGTGAGTGTACGACCCAGCTGTACGAAGCTCAATGATCCTGCTGGTCGCTCCTACGTCTTCTCAGCTAAATCCTCTGTCTGATTTGTCTCCCTATATATATCCTATCTCTGTCGAAATACAAGTGTGTGTGTTCTCTCCACCAATTGATCTCTCTTTTATAACTTTAGGTAAATCAAAAACCCTAATTTCACTTTCACTTTAACTAGTGGTAAAGAAAAAACCCTAATTTATCTTTCACTTTAACTAGTGGTTCACTAAAGTTAATTTAGATCACTTTAATTTATTTTCCAAAGTAAACTTAGGAAAAGTAAATTAAATACAACTGGTTTCTTAATTTAAGTCTGTTGCATGCAAGAACACATGCATGCAGGAAGACCTTCCTTATTGCCACTATTTCAATGCTCCCTCTCAATGAGGAAGGGATTCGGTAGCAACCCCAACTTAATGGTTCCCCTCTAGACACAATCTCTCAAGAAGTGGTATCTGATGTCTATGTGTTTGCTTCGGTCATGGAACACTGGATTCTCATATATCTTGATGCCACTTTGATTGTCACAATGAACTACTGTAGCCTCTAGCTCACAATCGAACAACCCTACAAGTAACTTCCTTAGCCACGTACCCTCACAAGCAGCCATGTTGGCTTCCATGTACTCAGCCTCTGCTGAGCTCAATGCAACTGAATTTTGCTTCCTGCTAAACCAAGAGGCAACCCCTGATCCAATGCTGAAACAACAACCTGAAGTACTCTTTCGGTCCTCTACATATCCTTCCCAGTCAGCATCTGTGAATCCTGTTAATTGTACACTCCCCCCGCATTCATAAACCAATCCATACTCCACTGTACCTATGATGTAGCGAAGTATGTGCTTCGCATCCATCCAATTCACTCTCCGAGGGTCCACCATGAACTAACTCAAAGAGTTGACTGTAAAGTTGATGTCTAGTCGAGTGTTGACCAGATACATAAGCGATTCGATAAGCTGACAATACAAGGTAGGCTCAAATCTATCTGATCCTGATGCATCAATCTTCCTCCAGTTTAAAACTAGAGGTATGGCCATAGGCTTGCAGTCCTCCATCCTGAATCCCTTCAGGATCTCTACTGCATACTTCCCATGTCCAATGAAGAAGAATCCATCTCTCTTTCGAACCTCCAAGCCCAAAAAGTAATGCATCATCCCAAGGTCTTTCATCTCAAACTCTACTGCAAGGTTGGACTTCCAGTCTCCAATCAGCATCTCATATCCTGTCAAAAAAAGATCATCCACATATAAGACCAGTATGAGAGGAACCTCACCTATCAAGAAGTACAGGTTGTGGTCAGCCTCACTCTGTTGAAATCCCATCTCCCATAGATAGATGTCAATCCTTGAGTACCATGCTCGAGGTGCCTGCTTGAGCCCGTAAAGAGCTCGATGCAGTTTTCATATATGTGTCTCCCTATTCTCCACATCAAACCCATCTGGGTGCTCAATATACACCTCCTCTATCACTCTGTTAAGGAAGGAAGTCTTGATGTCCATCTAATGGACACACCAACCCATCTCAGCTACTAGCGAGATAATGGTTCGAATGGAAGAATACCTGGAAATAGGGGCGAAGGTATCCTCATAATCAATACCCTCCTTCTATGAAAACCCCTTTGCCATGAAGTGCACCTTGTACTTATCCATGCTTCCATCTACTGCATGCTTCACCTTGTAGATCCATCTAGATCCCACCACCTTTTTCTCTTGTGCCCTCAGCACAACCTCCCATACCTGGTTTTTCAAATTGGAGTCATACTCCTCAACCATAGCTTCCTTCCACACATCATGTTGTGCAGACTTGCCAAAGTTGGAAGGTTCATATTTAATCAACTTTGTCATCAATGCCATATAAATAAGCCTCTCTGGTGGTACACTCCATCCAAAAGATGTTTGTGGAGGATCTACCTACACTGTGGATCTAAACCAATTAGGCCTTGGCCTAGTGTCAAGCTATTACAGCTGTTGGATATCCGTCTCTTGGTGCAGCTCATCCATCAAGTCAATGAATGAAGGATCCTATCCTCCTAACTCCCTCTGACCACTAGAACCTATGCTCTGTGTCTGTACCTGTACCTATACATCTGGCTCCTCCAACTTGAATCCCACTCCTTTGATGGCTGCTACTCTACTAGTAAGTCCAAATATCTCTGCAAGGCCCTGTCCTCATCAAACTGGACATCCCTGCTCACAATGATCCTCCGACGAGTAGGAATGTAAACTATATATGCCTTCAAAATTTTGCTATAGCCAACAAGTAACCCCTTCTCTCCAGAAGGGTCTAGCTTCTTCCTATTGTCAGCATGAACATGACAATAGCAGACACTGCCAAATATGTGAATGTGACTCACATCTGGCCTAGTGCCTATGAAGACTTCCTCTGGTGTCTTCCTCCCCAAGGTTGTGTGGGGACACATGTTCTGAATGTATATTGCAATCCTGTATGCCGCGGCCCAGAGGAATAGTGGTAATCCATGATCAAATAGCATGGCCTTGGATTCTCCAATCATAGTCATGTTCTTCCGCTCTACAACTCCATTCTTCTGTGGGGTATGGGGCACAATGTGTGTTTTCTTGATCCCCTCAACCAAACAATACTCCATGAACTCATTGGAAGTGTACTCACCCCCATTGTCTTTCCTCAACAACCGAAACTTCTTTCTTATTTGGTTCTCCACAAGAGTATTGAATTCTTGGAACCTCTCAAAGAGCTCTAACTTGGCCTTCAGGAAATAGATCCAAGTTTTTTCTGGAATAGTCATCAATTAAGGTTACGCAGTAACCATAACCACTAAACGAATGGACACTCATAGGTCCACATACATATGAATGCACCAAGTCAAAGGGCTCCTTAGCCTTGTGGTCACTCTGTGGGAAAGGCTTCCTGATGTTCTTCCCTAAAGCACAACCCTTGCAGTGGTTATGTTTTTCCTCTCATAATTGAGAAATTCCAATGACTTCATGTCTCAAATGCTTCAGTGCTCCATGGTGTAAGTGTTCCATCCTCCTATGCCACAACTCACCCTGAATGTTGCTGCTGCTGTTGCTATTGACTAGAGCCTTTGCAGGCTCAAAGTGTAATTGGTACACTTTCCCACTCCTTCTTCCAATCACCCGATCCAAGCTCCTATCTGACCCCTTGGGCCTGATATACACTCTATGGTCACAAAACTTCACCTGATATCTATAATGAATATAAAATAAATTATTAAAATAGATTAGTTAATTCTATGAAAGGGTGTAACCCTTCACGCTCAAGCCTATAAAAGGTGAGCTTATTGTACATTTTACCCATCATCCAATATATTATTATTAGTCATATTCATTATTACAATGATAGTCGGATTCTACTAATGGACAACCGAATTCGGTTGCTCCATTTGGTGTCAGAGGGGATTCACTCCTGCACTTTGAGCTCGAACTCGGCTCATCAATCCTTGATTTCTTCCGCTGCTCTAGTTCACCACTTATTACATCCCAAGTGCTGTCAACCCAAAAAAAAACAAAGTCCTCCAACCTGCGTTTTTCACTAACATCCAAACGCTTGCATCAGCGACCACCATTTTGCGCTGTCATCACCTTCTCCACTAGCTCTACATAGATACCATCTCCATCCCACATCCTCTACTCTCCTGTCTGCGGCCTACTCTCCCCAAATGCGTCACTACTCCTCCAAACCGCCCCTTCAGCTCGTTTCTCCTCTAATTCAACCCGCAGGTTTTTCTCCCTCACCCACCATTCTCCTCACTTTCTAGCACTTCTCTCTCATGCCACCTTCCAGTGTTACCCTCATATCTCCCTCCTACCATCCTCTCACCCCATCCATCTCCCTGACTAGCAACGCCTCTCCACACCCTGCCGCTGCCTCTCTCCCTCCGTCTTCCACCCGCGCAACCTCTCCATCTGCTACACTCCTCCACTACATCCTGCTCCCCGTCAGTATTCACCTCCCCTTCCTCATGTCCTCTCCCCATTATCCCCATTGCTGCTACCTCCTCCACTCTCCCACCTGCAACTACCCAACCGCCGCCAAGCTTCCTCACACGCCGTCCCTCTCTCCAAATCCACGACCTGTAAAATGAAATAAAATAAAACAATATATATAATCTAATCTAATATAAATAATATAAATAATATTGTAATATATTTTTTTAAAAATCAAATATTATATATTATTATCATAATATTTGTTTAAAAAAAAATAAAAACAAAAACTATATATAAATATTATATAGTTTATAAAAAATATATATATATATATTATTATTAATTAATTAATTAATATATTATTATCCAATTCACCTCAAAAGCCAAAATAGCGCCGAAATACACACCACCACATACAAGGCCCAAGACCATGGCAGAGCTAAAAGAGCAAATCGAAAAAATGGAGAAGGACATAAAGTCCCTTGCTGCTGACCTAAAATGCGTGAAGGAAAAGATGCAAAATAACAATACATTACTCAAAGACGAGCTTGTTGTGGTGCTATAAAGGAGGCTCGACGACAAACTTGACATCCTAAATGAAAAACAAAAAGACTTGGATGACAAAATGAGTACCGTGATGCAAAACATAAACACCATAACACAGAACATGAGCATCATGATGCAGAACCATAATACATTATTCGAGATGTTACAAAGGTTCATACCTAGTCTGAGACACGTCAACAGTCCAGACATGCTAGATGCCTCATTTCATGTTGCAACCCAGGAAACACTCACAAAGAATCAAGAAGAATTGCAAAAAGAAATAAATATTAACAATGCGACGCTTAAGCAAGAAATAGAAACACAAGTACTACCAGATATGGAGGCATGATCAAACAAAAAAATAGATGCTATAAGTAAGATAGTAGAGAAAAGAAAAACTAAAAATCACCACCAACAACGAAGCAATTCAGATATGTCACTTTCATCATCCAGGAGTTCCAAGCCACCATCAAACCATAAGGCAAAAGGAAATCAACGTCGCCCTTACAAAGTTCACCCACCTAAGGCAAAAATAGAGTTGTCGAAATACAATGGGAGTGAAGACCAATGCGTTGCTTGGCTAAACAAAGAAGAAGAATACTTCGACATTTACAACATTCAATCTGATGAGGAGAAGGTGAAATATGTGTCAATGCATATGGAAGGGTACGCCTATAATTGGTACTTATGGTGGAAGAGAGATAACTTTACCTACACCTGGAAATTGTTCAAAAATGATTTTTTTAATAGGTTTCAAGGAATCAAAGAAGATGAATTTTTCAGTAAACTTACCAGACTACAGCAAGTCGAAAACGTTGAGGAATTCACTCATCAATGGGAATCCTTATCAACATGAGTATTTGGGTTGTCTGACAAGCAAAGACTCAAAACCTATTTAGGAGGTCTTAAACCACACCTCCAAAAAGAGTTAAAGTTACATGACATACCTAATGTAGAAGTAGCAAGACGTAAAGCAAAAGCCGTAGAATGCAAATTGGAAGGAATAAAATCAAAAGGCGATAGCCATTATCGACAGGAAAAAGAGACACAATGTAGGTTCTGTGCAGATACTTGGTCTCCCAGCCATCAATGCCACAAACCTCAATCATACGCCTATGAAATGGAAAATAGATCAAAGTCATCTAACGATTACTTTGATAATAAAAAGAAAAAGAAGAAAAACATATGTCATCGATGCGGTGATGATTGGGCCCCTGGTCACAAATGTAGGAACAATGAGACAATACAGGGCAAAATCATCAATGGAAAGGAAGTGCAAGTCTTTGCACAAGAGACCTCATCCGATTCTAATACCAACACTGAGTCAGAATGAAGAACAACACTAGGAAAATACTAAAGCTTTGAGGACAAAGCTTCCTTAAAGGGAGTGGCAATGTAATGAATATAAAATAAATTATTAAAATAGATTAGTTAATTATATGAAAGGGTGTAACCCTTCACGCTCAAGCCTATAAAATCTGAGCTTATTGTACATTTTACCCATCATCCAATATATTATTATTAGTCATATTCATTATTACAATGATAGTCAGATTCGACTAACGGACAACTGGATTCGGTTGCTCCAATATCCCTTGTCCTCCATATTGGAGACTGATATAAGGTTATTGGTCAATCCTTGAACATATAACACATCAGCAAAACTGAGGGGTTTTCCAGAATCCCTCTCAAATGAAATAGTGCCAACTCTCGGCGCCTGATATCGTGCATCATCACCCAGCTCAATGTGGATCCCTATTCCACCCTCTTGCAAGTCCTTGAAGAATATATTTTTTCTAGTCATGTGACTATATGCTCCTCTATCAATGTACCATATGCTTCTCCCTATGGTTCTTTCCATGCAAGCTATCAAAACAAACTCCTCATTGAATTTCCTGTTGAACTCATCCACCTCTGCAGATCCAACCATCTCAGTGTTACTCTTCTTCTTCTTGTCTGGGCACTAGGAGGCAAAGTGTCCCTGCTTATGGTAGATAAAACACTTGAACTTTGACATGTCAAGGCTCTTCTTACCATCCTTCTTCCTCTTTTCCTTCCCCTTGCTCTTCCCTGTAAGGGCTAGATCCTCCTCATACACAATCTGTGGGGCGCTTCTGGATGAGCCTGATCCTTGACCCATGCGGGTCTCCTCCTACACAAAGTCATCCCATAGTCTCTTCCAATTAGGGAGCTTCTCCCTACCCACAACACCTTTGAAAAATGTGTCCCATGTCTTAGATAATCCATTGAGGGCTATCTGAACTAGCTCCTCATCATCTTTCTTAGAGCCAATAGCTCCAAGCTCATTCCTGATTTGTGTGAGCCTCATGATATAAGGAACCACTCCTTCTCCCTTGTTCATCTTGGTGTTACGCATCCTCTCTTGCAACACCATCCTCTGGTTCTCGTTCTTGCTCTGGTATAGACTCTCCAAAGCCTTCCACATTTCTAATGTGGTCTTCTTACCAGAAAGGTGAGGGACTATATGGTCCTTCACTCCATCCATGATAATCAGCATGGATCTAGAATCAATCTTCTTCCAAGGTGCTAGATCTATCGGATCTGTGGGTGCAAATTTTGTGAATTCAATGTGCTCCTCAGTATCACTGACATTCAGGATCCTTGTGATCCTTTCTTTCCATGTAGGAAAGTTCTGAGTACCCTGGAGTCTATCTTCAACTCTCAACTGCATGGCCATAGTGAAGTGTACCTGTCAAACCCTATATCTGGAAGTCTATGTTTGTGTCTTCCTATAGATCTGCCCCTGATCTATCACTGCTGCTACAAATCTCTCAGCTTTAGCTCACCGGAGCTCTGATACCATGTAATTTTTTCTTTAATATTCAACTAGGGCTAAACAGTGCATGCAAAATATCAACTAATAACCACACATGAATATCTTTTATAGTATGCAACGAAATATAAAACTGAGAAATAACTCACTACATCACAGCACAATATTGACCCTATTATTTTGGGTATGGAAACCCCTAAAAAAACCCAAGATGGGAAAACCGGTGTAGCAGTCAGATATAGATTTTATTATGAGAAAATATGGAACTTTTACAATCACTTCAAATTCACCCAAACCTGGTGAATGCAATACCCGGTAGAATCACTGGGCAAATCCCAGCTAAACCTCAACACCCTCCTATGTGAGTGTAAGGCCCAGCTATATGAAGCTCGATGATCCGACCGCTCACTCCTCCGTCTTCTCAGCTAAATCCTCTGTCTTACTTTCTCTCCCTGTCTGTATCATGTCTCCGTCGGAATACAAGTGTGTGTGTTCTCTCCACCAATTGATCTCTCTTTTATAACTTTAGGTAAAGTGAAAACCCTAATTTCACCTTCACTTTAACTAGTGGTAAAACAAAAACCCTAATTTCACTTTGACTTTAACTAGTGGTTCACTAAAGTTAATTTAGATCACTTTAATTTATTTTCCAAAGTAAACTTAGGAAAAGTAAATTAAATACAACTGGTTTTTTAATTTAAGTCTTATGCATGTAGGAAGACCTTCCTTAATGCTACTAGTTTAACAGAGAATCATTCAGAGACTGCTTGTATGGGGTTCCATTGAGCTTTGATGTGCAATTCTCCTAAACGGGAATATATGAACTTCATCGTCCCTATAACATATATGGATATTTATAGTTTATTGTCCCTAGGATTTATGAGAGAAAACATTTCCAAGGCACGTTGTTTTGTCTTAGGTTATGTAGACCGTTTATAATTAGTGGAGTTACTAAAAAATAAAATTGATCTAGCTAAAATTAGTATGAAATGATAATTCTAAAAAATATTATTCCAATACTAAAATAAAACTGTATTTTGGTTTTCCCTCTGATAGCATCCTATTTTGGGCCAGCATGTTGTTTAAAATGGACATGGTTCATAGTGCTATGAATTCTATAATTATGGAATATCACTAGTCTAAATTCATCCTTAAACTTGTAGCTTGTGCTTCTTGGTTCCTTACATGGACTTTCATTATGGTTCAGAAGACTCACAAGATGATTTTTTTTCTCATTAAACAACCAGGCTCGAAACCAAGGTTTTCCAAGACACTTCGTCTGTAGAAGAGATGGATAAGGGGAAGGGCAAACAAATCCCCATGATACAATATGATGATACTATGAGTGACACAAAAGTGGAACCAGAGTGTTAATGGTGATAGATGTATCAGTTGTATAAAATGGAAGAATACAATGGTCTTGTTTCAGAGAACCAAGAAAACCTATCTATATACCATACTATGAAGAGGTTAGGCTTGCATAAGTAGTATCTACATCCAAATTATTTCTCTATGCTAAGGTGATAGGATAACTACTTCCGCATGTAGATGGCAATGACAAAACTATCAAGAATTCCACTAGCAGGTTCATCTCCTCCTTCCAGCCATCCACTTTGAACAACTATTACAAGTTTCTATCTCTGAAGAAAACCCTCAAATAGGAGTGAGTTAATGCACTTAAAATTAATTACATGGATTTTCTGAGCCAATCATGGATTAAAGGAAATAAATTTTGGGCTAGGGAATATAGAACTATCAAACTCATTGGTTGAGAATTCCCTATAAGATCATTGTGGCACTTTTGTGCAAATTGTATGGTGAGCAATATGCCTCACATTTACCAATATGGTGGTTACCCTTTTTTATCATACTACCTTATTGGGATGTGGTCATAAATAGAGAGGAAAATGTAGCCAAATGACAATCAAAGTTCCATTTGTGTTCTTATTTAATGGATATAGCTTGTGTTGCAAAAAAAATTCTCAATATGGGATGAAAATGGACACCTGTGGATCTCCCTGTGCATGTCTATTGACAAGCATTATAGGATCAAAAGTACACAAGTCATTACAAGAAAATTCGCAAGGAATTTCTTATGCCATTGTATGTGCTCATATATAAGAAATTAGCTAAATGTATGTCTGACAAAGATATTGAAGAGATGACAAAGAAGGGGTATTGTTTTCTAACATAGGGAGGTACATATTTGAGCATCTATGGAGGATCAAAATCCCCCTACATACTACCCAATTATGTCACAGACCAAATGGTTTTCAAAGAAATCATGAGGAAAACCTGCATCAATGAAATTGGGGTTTCCTTAGCTAAGTCCAAGAAATCTTCATGGCCACCTTTTCCCATTGTCATAGGATCTTACAATATGACTAGAGTCAAGGAAGTCACATAGTTGTTCGAGGACCTAAGTTTCTTTCATTTCAGTGAATAAAAGTTTAGACAAAATGACAGTAAGAAGAAAGTGTTGAATCATTGCTCATCAATAAAGTATACCTAGACTTACACTAATGAATTTTATGGAAGAATGAGTCTTTAGACGATTTAAAACTCTCAAATAAGTATCCAAAATAATTAAAAAGGGAAAAATCTATGTTATAAAAAAAATATTGCATGGGAAAAGGACATAAAGGAAAGTGAGTAGAGGGAGCATCCCAAAAAAAGCACAAGAGAAACTAGAGAAAGCTCATAGGAAATTAGCAGAGGCTCATAGAATGATTGAAGAAGAACAGGAGAGTAAAGCTTATGAATAGAGTAAGGGAGAATCCTAATAGAGAGAATTGAAAGAAAAATCCAAGCAAGAAACTCACAAAAATGGAAGCAACAAGAAAAAGACAATATAGTAGCAATATAGAGGAGAGATGGGGAACACAAGCAATATGAAGAGGATCGGAAGTGCAAGTAAATAGAAGAGCAAGAGAAACAAGAGAAATAGAGACAATTGGGAACTAATAAAAAGGATGAGGAGGAGCAAAGATTATAGGACAAAGCCCAAGATAGTGGTGCATAAGATATAGACGTGGAAATAACGACCACAGCTTCAAATATCCTACTCACTGGTGTACATTTCCCATTGAAAGAATTATTGATTGGCTTGTACACACCCTCCAAGGAAGATAAACTCCTTCATCTCATTGGGTTTTTAATACTGATTATAGAAGGTTTGCAAATTGATTCATATATTAAACACATCCATATAGGACAATGGCACACAACAACAACAACACATTACACCAGCAAACTAGAAAACCAATGAGCTTTCAACTCATCTATTAATAAAATATAAATTCACTACACTTAGATGGTACCAACATAGACCAATCGATACTCATTGTTACACATGTGTTACTCCCATAATCCTCATTACATATCCATTTCATCTTATTTATAGATGAAATTTAACAGACTCCTCATTAATGGTGGTCCATAACTTCCTAATTGAATATGGTTATTATGTTATAACTTCCTTTATTGCGTCGACCAAATTCTATCATCCATTGAGATTCCATTGATCCAAGTGTTTGTAAAATTCATGCTTCATCAGCTTTCTATGTCAATTAGGTGTTTGTCATTAACCAAACAACAATTCCAGTCATTCAACTGACCCAGCTTCAATCATTTGTTGCCTTCGACTCTAGTTGACCTATTTTAGTCGACTATCAACTTTGTACTAGTTGATTCACATGCTAAGAATATAACATTCCCAAAATTATACCAGTTTTTGTTTTCTTTTTATAAATAGTAGATTCAAAACTTCAGTTCATTCTAACATGATTTCCAATCCCATTGTTTCCCTACACTAGGAATACTTTGTTGTGATTACCAACTTTGTCAATGAGTCTATAACATTATTCACCGTGTTAGAACCTTTTTCAGTAACACCTTTTGGTTCTCCGCCATCTCCCTCACAAAATGGAATTTAACATCAATGCGTTTCATCTTATAACGATGTGATGGATTCTTAGTCAAAAATATCACACTCTTACTATAACAATCCAACCTAACAACATTCTTCCTAAACCCAACATCTAAACACAGCCTATGAAACCAAATAGATTCCTTTCATGCATGAGTAGCTTCCATGTATTTATCCTCAATAGTCGATAATGAAATGACCAATTGCATTCTACTAATCCAACTACTGCTTTTCCAAATATCTTGAACACATATCCACTAGTTGATCATTTGTGGTCGATATTTTTCAGCCCAATTAGAATCGACAAAACTATGTACATTTATTTTCTTGTTGTAGTCAAGTTCTCCTCCATAACAAATCACATCATTCATCATGCAGCATAGATACATGAATACTCTTTTGATTGTGATACAATGTTATTTTCCATGTGTCTACATATACTTGCACAATACTCCCATTGCGTGGGAAATATCCAGTCATGTACAAACCATAGCATACATTAGACTACCAACAACACTTGCATAGGGCACGCATAACATGTACACCTTATCTTCATGTGTCTATTGACATTGTTTAATAGATAGTTTAACTCCCACAGAAATATGGACCTTGAGCAATCAACTCTCATGCATGTTGAAACATTTCAAGGTTGTCTCAACATATTTATTCTGACTTAACTGGAGAATTTAACCTGCTCTATCTCTCTTTATTTCCATTCCAAAAATGAAATTTGTTTCTCCAATATCCTTCTTGTCAAACTTAGATGATAACTGTAGTTTCACCTCCTTTATCAAATCCATGTTATTTCCAACCTACAACATGTCATTGACATACAACACCACATATATTGAAGTGATCACTGAATTTCTTTCCATGCACACAGTGATCGTATTGACTTCTTACAAACCCGGGATTTTGGATATACACATCAAAATTCTGATACCACATCTTAGGTGATTACTTTATACTATAAGGAGACTTCTTGATCTTATATACCAACTCCTTTTATCCACCTACTATAAACCCTTTCGGGCTGCTTCATATAGATTTCTTCTTCAAGATAATCATGAAGAAATGTTGTCTTTACATCCATATGTTCTATCTCAAGATAAAATTTTACAGCTAAAGACATTAGCAACCTTAGGAAATTTAATTTAGCAACATTAGAGAAAATTTCACCAAAGTTGACTCCCTCAAGTTGATAATATCGTTTAGCTACTAGTCGAGCTTTGTACTTCTTGACTTGACCTTCTATATTCATTTTATTCTTAAATAACCACTTACTGTTGATGGATTTCCTTCCATTAGACAATGCAACTAGATTACATGTTTCATTCTTCTTCAAAGACTCCATCTCTTCTTCCATGGCCCTTTTCCATAGTTTACCCTATGTTGAGTCGATATATTTTTTTACCAACCTGGGATCATCGCCTACGGTTGTTAATGCAAAAGTAGAGAGAGAGTCGGATAGATTGTACGTTTTTTGTTATTTTCTTGCTTGGAAATACCTCCTAACATCCGAAGTATGTTGTTCCACCTCTTCATCGAAACCAATCGACTCTCCTAAATCCATACATTCGACATTCATTTCAAACTCTTTATTTTCTTGTCCCTTTTCTCTTTCAACCTCTTCAGTCCTAGAAGTTCCTTCGAATTTCCTAAAGATCGCATATTGACTATAAAATTCCTTCCTTATCATTGGGTTCCATAGCTTATATCCTTCCATTCAAAACTTATACCTAATTAATATGCACTTCTCCGACTGGCTATCAATTTTAGTTATTTTCTCCTTTGCGACATGCACAAATCAATCGCACCCAAATCCTCTAAGATGTGTAAGAGAGGGGTTTTTACTATCCCATTCCTCATATGGAGTCTTTTCAACTAGAGAAATTGATGGTGACCTATTCACCAAGTAACATGTTGTGTTGATTGCCTCAACCCATAATTCTTGTGTGCTTTTGCACCACTGAGCATGCTCCTCACTTTATCCATCATTGTTTTGTTCATTATTTCAACAACTCCATTCTGTTGAGGCATGTATGGAGTTGTGTTTCGTTAAGATATATTTCGTTATCTACATAACTAGTTAAAAAAATTTCCAAATAACTCTCCTCCATTATCATTTCTCAGCACCCTGATCTTTTTACCAGTCTAATTCTCCACGAGATATTTTAACTCTTGAAACTTCTCAAAAACCTCTTATTTATTCCTCATAAAATACAACCATCTCATTCTGGAGAAATCATTTACGAAAGAAACATAATACTAAGATCCTCTTAGTGAAGGGGTTGAAATAGGTCCAAACACATCACTATGTATTAACTCAAGTATTTATTTATCCCTAGTAGCACTTGATGAGAACCCTCTAAGACTCTATTTACCATAAATACAATGTTCATAGAAATCAACTTTTTCACAAAAATCAAGGAGACCTTTGACCATACCTTTGATGTGCATATCATGAATAAATTTATCACCTACATTTCGCATACATCAATGTCACAACATGTTCGAGCCTAGAAAAGAATATGTTTCATCAGACTCAAGATAGACCACATTTTTACTTTTGATAGTGTCTATTATTCCCAATAATTTGTACAAGTTTCCATTCCAGACACCTTTCATCAACACCATTTATCCTTGCACCAACTTGCTCATATATTTCTCAAATAAATATTGTACTCCTATATTTCCCATCTTACTTACTAAGATTAGGTTTTGAGCCAAACCTAGGATATGGAGTACTCCTGAATTTTTTCATGTTCTTCCATCTTTTGGCTTTAGTCAAACTTTTCCTCGCCCTCCTATCCTGTTCAGAGAATCATATCCCAAAATAACATCACCACCATCAATTTTATCATACTCACAAAACCACTATCTCCATGGTGTCATGTCATATGATGCACCGAAGTCAACAATCATCCAAGAGTCTTGATACAACAATGTACTTTACGAGGACAAATACATGTCCCATTTCCCCTCTTACAAAGACTTACGATCAACCAACTAACCTTCAAGCTCAGTCTCTTTTCCTTTTTTGGCTTCCATCGAATTATAGTTCCATCAATAGTGTTTGACTTTATCGCATTGCCAGCATGTTTTCATCGCCAATCCAAGGGATAGTCTTATATATACCCTTCAACATGGATCTTCTACCATTTTTTTTCTTTTCCTTTGTTTACTGGTCAACCTCTTACTATCAAGGCCTTAAGGGATGAACCTTCCATGTTCTTTATTCTCATCTCTTTATACATCAAATGTGTGACCAAATCATCGATCTTAAATGTGGTACTATTTCTTCCAATATACACGACCAGGCTATCCTAGGAATTTGGCAAAGAACACAATATACTAATTCACTTTTCCTCCTTGGTGATTTTAATATCCATGGACAACAACTGACTGATAATAGTGTTGATTTCATTTAGGTGATCAGTAACCAAGTCACCCTCTCCCATCCTTTAAAGATACAAATTCTTCCAAAGAACAACTTGTTAACCAGATATTTTGACTGGTAGAGGTTTCCCAACTTTTCCCATATCTTATTTGCAATGTATTCTCCTGAGACATTCAACAATGCATAATCTACTAAAACAAATTAATTGTACTCCTTACCTTCTAATCAATATTTTTTTAGTATTCCTTTGCAACACCAGCCTAAATTGTTCCTAGGTCAATTGCAATCCATTATTCTCGATCTACAAGGACACCCTCCATCGTAAGCTTCCAAATCTCAAAAAATTCCCCATTAAACTTTTCAAATTCTATCCTCAATGTGATAGCCATTCTAACAATGAATCAATGATTCTAAAAGACTCCCACTATTTTAGAGAAAATATTCCTATGGCTTGGGGTGGACCATAATAGATAGGATGACACCATAAATCACATCCACTCTCAAATATTCTAGATAAATTAAAGAAGCTAACAACTAAAGGATAGAGTATGTACCTCAACTGGATTTTCAAAGAATACCATTGTTGATCTTAGATCAAATGCCTGTCCCTACAATTTCCCCCCAACAACAAATATATATCCAAGCATAAAATATATTAAATGTTAGCATTCAAACTAGCGTAATCCATTTAAACATGTATAAAGAAACTATACCCATGGATACAAATATAAACAATTGCATGTGAAATTTGGACGAGAAATGGATATTTCTATTAATTTAAAAATAGAGATACAATGTGACAAGCTCTGTCGGCACTTCGTCGAAATCGATAAACCGAGTTCCTCCACCTAGGCCTCCACTACTTCAATCCTCCATAGCAAGGAAATCTCACAAAGACAATGGAGAGCTTGGGAGATTAACATAAAGAGTTCTATCAATAAGGACAAAGGGATGCAGACTCAAGCATATGGAAATGGGGGAAAATTTTTCTATAGTTTCCTTACTATCAAATTTTCTCCTCCTCTAATGCTTCACAATAGCTAAAAATATAGCCTGCAAATGGGAAATGGAGGGTTGAATCGGAGCGTTTCTAAGCATATGGAAGGCCAAGGATCAAGTTATTCGTTACTTGATGAGGAAAACTCGAATTTGTTTTCTGTTTTTTGCATAAAACCCGATGTACGTGATTTGTAATGGTGCAAGTTGCATATACGCGAGTTGTATAGTTGTTGACCCATGTGTATCTTCAAACATGTCTTTTTTAGGGTTAAACTGAAGCATCGGGGATATACTAAGTCAAGGGGGTATAGTGAGTCTGCATACGGACAAGGGAAGGACATCAAGGCATGATGCATAAGGTGTGGAAAATCATGTTATAACAGATTCCCCCTAATGTGTGAGGTCATAGGGGTACATTATGGTTGAAATACATTATAATAATTTCAGGAGTGGAGTAGTTAAGATCCAAGTGGAAGAACTAGCCACTCACCATCATAATACAATGATAACTATGTATACATGAATATAGATCTATAGTACATATATTAGTCTTGGATACATATAAGTACAATGGACATGAAAAGACATAATAAGCATATGTCATAAGTAGTCGCAGCCATGAACAATACACAGTGGAGCCTAGTCTCCTTACATAATGAAGACATATGGTACATAATAAGTTACACTAATATAGTATGAGAAATGAAATCCCATAGGTACTGTTGCGATCAAGGTAGTAGCATATATAGAATGCTACCATACTCTGAGGTCTTCCACACAAACCATTGATGGTACAAGTCCCATCACATGAATAGAGGTGTTGAGGTCAAACATGATGAAACATCGTCTGATTACCGATCATTGATGTATACCAATAATAGGCGTGAGACAACCCACCGATGAAAAAAATGGGTGTCAAGGTACCAAATGAATTTAATAAGTGTGAATATAAATGTTGACATCAAACACTTGAAGAATCCATCAATCAAGGACATTCATGTACTCTCAAATCTATTGATGGCAAGAGAAACTACCACTGATGACTACAACTCTCAAGGCACTCAATTGAATCTAGATCCCAATTCCAGAATAAATGATATGAATTCAATGGCATGGAATCTGATGGAGGTACGGAATTAAGTAATCCCCCATCAACAAACACGAGGTACAACAGAAAGGATGGATAATTTGGAAGAACTTGAACGAACAAGATGTACACGAACTAGTAAACATATTCATCTCTCGTTCATACAGGGTGTAAGTAGCATGTGAAAGAGGCCCTATGAATAGTATCCAATGATTAAAAATACTGACATAGGCGAGGAAACCACCAATAGGATCTAATGGAATCCAATAAATGGAAAAAAACCCAATGTGTGAATATATTTATTATCGTAGAACACAAGGGAAACCACTCAGTCAGTGACCAATGATGAGATGTTATCTGTTAAGTTGAAGGTTATCTACCAATGATGAAAATAGTCCTAGGGTTCCAGGTAGGACCACATCTCCATGATGTATCGAAAATGGTTGACTCGGGCTAAAGACTTCCTTTGAACAAGAGTGTGAGGTAGATGGAGACACTTAGGCATCATAGAATCAATGTGCAAACTCGACAACTCTGACACACAAGAGGCATCAATAGAGGCTCCATTGGGATTGGAAGATTAAGTACTAGTTGCTGAAGAAAATTGTGAATAATGAGTACAACTCCTAAGGTCATACTAGAAACCTCACCCGTGATGAATAGACTCATGAACTATGCTATGTTTGAAGGCGACACGGAAACTACCAATATAAGACAATATCATTTCTCGTCCGGCTTTTTATGTTTTTATTTTTAGCTTTTGGTATTTTTTCATATTATAAATATTGAAAAGGAATAAAATGTGCTTATAGTACAAAGGAAAGGAAATGAATGTCACGGTCAAGCAAATTACTTCCAAGCAATGGAACATACATGTGCTCAATACAAGGAAGAACATGCAAGATAAGTACATTCAGGGAGGATTTTCCTCTCGGGTAAAGGGTGATCAAGTTGCAAAGGATAAAAAATAAGCTCTACTTAGCTAGACTTGAGACAAGCTTAGGAAATTTGGCTTATAATTTTGAAGCGGGGAGTCGGCATTAAGCTCAATAAGGAAAGTGAATGCATGTGATGCATTTACAATCTGATATGACATGGGAGTCTCTTGGGAAATGGCCAGCATAAAATATAAGAAATAACATGAAGTCTCATTTGAATGAATGGCGGGGCTACCAGGGACTCCCAGGACTAAGGAGGAATCTTAGCGTGGGAACAATATGGAAAAATGAGATCTAACTAGGGTAGCCATGATCAAGAAATATCTACCATTTACATAAAGAGACTTCTATAAGCACCAAGGAGGTATGTGTCAATAAGAAGCGGGTTTGTACCTATGGTCAATGTGGCATAGTCATGGGACAATGCAAAAGTGAAAGAGAAATGTGATCCTATCCTATATGCCAATTAAGAGATATACATGTTGAAGGCACAATCATACTAGGCACAACCCCTTACCACCTGAAGAAATTGTTCCACAAAAAATCCTCACATGGTAACATTAGTCCATAGAGCTCAAAAAACTATATAGAGATGGATAAATGACTAGGGTGAAGCTATAAAATTTCGGTAGGTAAAACCAAAATATATGCACTAATGTACAAAGTGCCAGCCGAGGCTAGAGGTTCTAACATAGGTCATTGAGTGTGAGGTAGGAAACTGAAGTATTGCCTCAACCTTTAAACGGTTGACCAAGATTTTGACCATCAAAATGATAAATTACATTATGTGCTTGCCTCTCTCAAACGCAAGTTGAAAGGGAGATGCATAATCTATTATATTGCGAGAGTGCACAATGAGGCTATCCAAATAAGTCTCAACTTCAATAGCATGAAGCTCTCGGGGATTCATTGGGATGGTAGTAATAATATGTTTGGTGTTCCCTTCAGCATAGAGACTATACTCATCCAAAGGGAGCATAGGGTGATCAAATTCCTCACTTAAGGCCAACTAGGACTCATCATGCTCGGTCCTTTCAAGTTCTTGTAGGGGAAAAGGTCTATAATGTATGTCCTCCCAAGGCCTTTAAGGACAACTCATGGTATTGACAATTACTTCATCTGGGGGAAAGTATTATCAAGAAAATCATGTGAGCAAGTTGAGTTGACTACCAAAGCGAGTGGGAGCCATGAGGGATTCACCTTGTTGACCAATATGTTATCACATTCATTCATAAAGGGGGGTTTTTAAATTGTAAAATATAAGGTCAATATATTGTAGATATTGGGGAGTTATAAAAAGGGGTATCTAGTAAAAATAGGGAATATCTTGTAAAAATAGGGTTTTTTAATTGGGAATATGTATTTGGACATGGGATCAACAAAATTATTTGGTAGGTATTCACCAATATCTAGTGAGATTAGGGGTATTATTTTATATCCCATGAATGAAGGCATTATTGCATAGTTTCACTAAGCAAAGACCCTGTGGCAGGAGCGTGGGCTCTTCCTCCTCTATCCTTGAAGAGGAGAGATCGGGGTCTATAGTAGTTTCATATGAAGCTTGAAAAATGACCTTTAACACAGAAAAGAAAATAGCCATTCCGACGGATGGTTTCCCTTCACTATATATAACTAGAGAAGGGAGAGTTCTAAGATCACTCAAATACGAAGTACAAAATGGGGTAGGACTCGACGATGATAGCGAACCATCAAAAGTGGAGTCAATAGATAAGATTAGAGCTGAAAATTTAAAGGTTCCCATAAGCAACAGATACATCCTGACACCAACTTTCTTAGTTTTCGGCTAAGAATTCACAATAATAAGGATCGTAGGTCCCAACAATGCAAAGGAACTACAATTAGTGGACGATAATTGATCGATCGTCACAATTATACCTTCTTGAGGAAAGGATATAACATGGAACACTGACGATACGATCATCTTCATGGCGTAAATCTAGTTCTGACCCAGTAAAATTTTGTAGTCAAGGGGTGCATCAACGACCTCAGCCTCGATCGACACATTCTTCACTCCCAAATGGACTCGAAGAAGAGGAATAATTTCATGTGGTATAAGTGAGTGACCATTGAATTCTATCAACATAGTCATAAATTAAGAGAATGGGGGAGATCCAATACCCTTCCAATAAGACAAATACATGACCGATGGCAAAGAACCTTCATCAATAACCGTGTGTTTGATGGTGTTTTTTAGACATTCCACATGGACTTGAAAAGACACATGCTAAGGAAAGTTAGGTCAAACATTATCCATCTCAAAATTGATCATACTCGGGCTACTTAAATCACGAGCTCCCAAAGCAACCAACAACGAATTCCTATGTGTAAGACACATCTAGAGAACCTCCAAAGCTGACATCGCACATGGCATTTGGCCCATATCCTCCACAATAGAATAGTTATGGGTGGCTTGGGCATTAGGATTGTGCTCAAAGTGCTTCATGACTCATTTTGGTACACGTGGTATAGTCTCAGGCTTATTAACCTGCAATGGGATCTTACCCATGGTCGGTTGCAATGGACCATAATCACTTGAATGGGTTGCAACATGAACAACTAACATAATGTTGATACAACCATGAACACTTTCTAGGACTGGCGGGTTTTCACTTCCACCAACACCACTTTCGGTGGTTTAAGTCCTTGAAGTCATATTTTGATTATGTGGAAGGGGATAAGTCAGCACAGTTGGTATCTATGTGATAAAATTCCATACCTCATCAATATTAGAGAACAAGTGCCTAAAATGGTCTCCTCCACACAATTTACATGGGAATTTGACCTTATGTTTAGTTTTATTGTCCCCCGCAAATTTTTCGTCACTCTTGTCATAATTAACATTCTCCCTTTTATTACCACCCTTCTTATTATTTTTCCCCTTCTTTCTATTCTGTATAGGTTGTTGGTTACCTTTATGGTTTGATGACTGCATAGAATATACATCTGTCGAATGGGTGGGGGTGGACAAAGTTGCAACTTTTCCAGACGAAGACTGTTTACATGACAAATTTTTCATTTGATGGGTAACCTGTTCCACAACTTTCATACTTGCAGAGACAACAATGTCAGCGGCAGGTGGCCCGGGTTTAAAATTGGGGTCATGATTTGACCTCGGTGCGCCAGGGATAATATCATAAAGGAGCCCAGACTATGCATAAATCAGGTCTAACTACTGAGCTCAAAAATCGGTTAGTTCCTCGGTTGTCACTCTGGAAGTTGAATCGTCCTTCGTGATATATGGTAGTAAGGACTTAAGGAACCATTCCAATCAAAATTCTGGTGAAATGTTGGTCATAATATATCACTTTTATCTACGCCACCCTTGAATGTGATCAGAAATATGGGTGGATTTGTCTTATCGAAAGGTTAACAAGAGTTCGGTACCGACATCGTAGTGAACCAAAAACTGAAAGTGATTGAGGAAGACCATGGCCAAGTCATTAAAGGTCTGGTATGTGCCCCCAGACAGCTCTATAGATCATTTTGCAGCTAAAGCCGTGAGGGTGAATTGAAACAGTCTCAATTGAACAGAACCATGATTCAATGAATCTGAAGATCACCATAGATGAAAAGTTGTAACATGATCACCAAGATCCACAACAGGATTTGAACCCAAAATACGACGACAGAATCTGCTGACATTCGATGTAAAGTACATTTTTGTCATTTTGAAATGATGAAAAGTATTGTACCTTCTGATTTATTTAAGAATCATGGAATTTTTTACGTCCTTAGTGTAGGTTTTTCGACGACACTTTGCAACACTATGTCGTCGGATATGCAACGGTGTGTGTCGAATTTGCGATGGACGTGTGTCAAATTTGTGATGGCAGTTGGAGGATGAGTCATTGGATATCTGACAATAGTGTGTCGAATGTAAGAAAACACTTGGAGGATTATTTGTTGGATATTCGGCGTCATTGGGATATTTTTTGAAATAATATAAAGTCATATTTCAAATAGTTTAAACCCATATTTCCAACGGTAACTAGGTTCACATCGTCGGATATTTGACGACGGACAAATTATAAATATAAACATTTTTAAACATTCTGACATGTTTTCTATAGAATCGATGGATGATTTGCAGAAATTATTTATTCCTTGACGAACGGTTTGAGGAATTGTTTTATTCTTCAACGGGAAGTTGCGGGAATTTTTTTTCTTCGACAAACAGTTTGCGGGATTTTTTTAATTCTTCGACAAACCTTCATTTGAGAAAATTGTGATTCGTAGAACTCAATTTTTTAATATTGTCGATAGTATTCATTCATGAAGTTTCTGACAAAATGTCAAATAGAAATATTCCTGATCCAAACGAACACAATCGACAATTGCTTACTAGACTAGGGGATGCAGCGAAATGAAGGGGTGATGGCAAATGTTATTGTCCATGTACTCAATGCAGGGGATTTAAGAGGAGAAGAATATTGATTTCAATAGCCACAAAACATTGTAGGGAACATGGACACATTGAGGGGGGGAATGAATATCGTCCATTTGTAGGTTTAGCATTATAAAGTTTTTTATATTCTTTTCTTTGGTAAATGTATGTATTATTTTAATATTTCCTATATTAAATTATATCTATTGATGTTTTCATATATTTATACAGGAAAGACACCCTACAGCATATCGTCCAGAGGAAGTGATTTCATAACAAGTTCTGGATCAGGATCATGGAGCATCTATGTTTAATGGAGAACAAGTGAATGATCATATTGAACAAGATGATCATATTGATAACGTAGTTGAAAATGATGGTACAAATACATTGATCCATGATTCATTTAATGTTAGATTGGATTATGAGGATGGCGATGATAATGAAAATATTAATGACTTTGATGATGTTCATGATAAACCTCTTCTGGATAAGTGAAATGAACCCCTTTATGAAGGCTCCAAAACAAGTCTTCTCTCTATTGTATTGTTGATAATGAACTTGAAGGTTATGAATGGTATTTCAAACATATCAATCACACAGAGCTAAGGTATGTAAAATAATCCATCACATATATACCACCATGATAAATTTTATCTGTATTCCTCTAATGATTGTATTGTTAACTCATTATTGATCATCATACGGATGAAGTGTCTTTCATTAATATTATTTATTTATTACATTAACTAATTTTTTTTGTAGCTTGATACCTGAATTTTTGTTACCGCCATCAAATATTTTACCTCTCACATATCGAGATTTATCTTCCATCATGAAATAGATTGGAATGCATTATCAAGCAATTCATGCATGTCCCAATGACCATGTTATATATTATAATCAGCATGAATTTGCAACAGAATTTTTGGAATGTCATATAAGTAGATATCGAACAGATCAAGTAACAAAAAAGGTGCCTCACAAAGTTCTTCGTTATATTCCCATCATTCCATGTTTGCAATGACTGTTCAGGTGCAATAACATAGCGCAATTTATGGATTACCATGCCAGGAATAGAAGTCAAGATGATGTTATTCAAATTCCTACAGATGGTTCTGCTTTTAGGGATATGGAGGAAAAGTGGCCTCACTTTAAAGAAGAACCATGTAATCTTAGGATTTCTTTGGTAGCAGATGGTGGTAATCCATTTTCACGGATGAAATCCATTTACACATTGTGGCCTATTTTTGTTATCAACAATAACATTCCTCCATGGTTGTCAATAAAGAGGGAGCACATAATGTTGTTGATGATTATTCCAGGTATTTTGTGTCTACAACTGTTTTATTTCTAATGTAGTTGTGGCATCATATTTGTCGTATTATGTTTCCTAATTTCATTTGTATATTTTTGTATTTTACTCTTGTGCATGGTTTATATATCTTAATGTTTCTCATAATTATATATTTTTTATGTACTTCAAATCAATCAGATAAGTTCCAAATCAAAGATATGAATGTATATATCGAACCTCTTATAGATGAGCTACTGAAGTTATGGAATGGCATCACTATGTATGATGTATCTAGACCAATATGGCAAAGGCAATTTTAATTCCATGCAATGGTTGTATGGACAATACACGATGCCCCTGGGTTAACCCAATTTTGTGGTTTGTATTTTTAAGTTCCACTTTAATTGCATTTAATTATATGAAGTATTTTATATAATTTATATATAATTATAATTGACATAGATATTCCATATCTATATATTGTAGGTCTTCAGAGAAAGGGTAAATTTTTATGTCCAGTTTGTGGTCCTAAGATAAAATCTTGTCGCTCAAAAAGCTTAAGAAAGGAGGTGTTTGATGAGTATAGGCATTTCCTCTCTAAGAATCATAGGTATAGAACAACTAAAAAAAATCTTTTTAATGGGAAGCAGGAGACTGCATTAAAACCACAGAGAATGACACCTCACCTTTGTAAGATGCAGCAATACAATAGAAATCGTCATCATGGTACGTATGGATCATCGTATATGAATTGTTATGTATTTTAATTTTTATTGTGAGTTGTTTACTGTAGTGGCCATATTTGATTTATGATGTTATTTATTTATAAACTAATATTCATGATATCCATCGTGATCATGAAGGAATTAATGGGCTTCCACGAGGAATGAAAAGTTAACCTATACAATTCAGCAGGTTTCCCTACTATGAGCACCTACAAATTACTCATTTGTTTGATATAATGCATATTAGAAAGAATGTGACTGAAACATTATGGTGACTACTGGAGCTAAGGAGGGAGAAAGATAAAATTGTGAAAGCTTTCAAAGACATTCAAGAAGGAAACCATGCAATGAAATACGTCATCCAATTTCATAGCAACGGAGACCAAGTTAATATAAAATCAATTCCATGGATGTTTATGGAGCGGAAAAGCAATGTTGTCAAAGAATTAATGTGGAAAATTAAATTTCCCACTGGTTTTTGTGCGAAATTGAAGAATATCATAACAAAAAAAGGTTATTTTGCGGGGGTCAAAACACATGATTGGCATGTCCTCATCAAGGTAATTATTATTGTTATGTCCATATAATTTTTTTTTCATTTATTGCATAATTTTGTTTTCTTGTTTGTATACTCTTTGTTTAATAAATGGCATGGTTTGTATATTGATATAGTATGTTCTACCTCGCTCTCTTCCGGACAACTTCGACAACAATGTCCAACAAGTTATATATAATCTTGGTAAATACATGAAGTAACTAGCGAGTAGTTTCTTGTGCTTAGTGTTTCTTTAATTCTTTGTATAATTTATATATATATATTGTACACTATTTCATGATATGTAATTTAATGTTTTTTTTTGTTAAATATCATTATTGGTTTGCATCACTTGTATATGGTTGACATCTAAAGAAATCCATAAAGAAGATATAAATTATTGGAGGAGATAAATTCCTCGTCTCATGTATGAAATGTTGAAGCATCTACCTTCGGCATTTTTCAATGCACAGGAACACTACCTCATACACCAAGTTGAGGAGATTGAGTTGTGTGGACCTGTGCACTCAAGGCCCATGTGGATGGTTGAGAGGCACTTGAAATTTATGAAGGGTTTGGTGAGACAACGAGCACATGCTGAGGGTTTTATGATGGAAGGATATACAGTATACCAAAACATGTTGTATGTTAGTGAATATCTTCCTATTTTAGCATCAAAGCTCAATTTATGTCGCATTTGTGATCCGGAATCCAATAACGAATTTGAAGGGGAGCACCTGAAGGGGAAAGGTAGATCGAGGAAGGTGAAAGGTAATTATTACTTAGTGGATTTTTATTATATCGTTCATATTCTAATTGTATTTTCTAGTTATTGCATCAATTAAGAGCATATACTTTGTTCAGGAAATTTACACCTGTCTTACATTTTAATGATTATTGTCATCAAGCAGTTGGTTAAGAATGGGATGCAATTCATTTATACATTGCAAACAATCTTTATTGGATGAAGGTATGGATTGGACGATGCAAACAATCGGGTCATGGAATATCATGGGAAAGTGTGGCTTCTTTGGTAAAAGCAGCACATCGCAATGGAGATAGAAATCTTACAGAAAGGGAACTTGATTTAGCATATGGTTTAAAATATAAAATGGCAAGCATATTAATCAATCACTCTAAATCTTTTATTTTGCAAATTACATTTTGACGTACATGGTGCTCTTTTCCATGTATTGCTGCAGAACTATTGAATCGTTGTGTAATCGTTTCGTGTATTGCTTGTTACAGGTAAAACACCATAAGTCTATGGTCTACAATGGTTGTAGATATCCCATAAAAAAATTGGATGAAACAAAGAAAACATCATATTGTGGGATATCTGCAATCTTTGAGGTGACAAATGTTTCATCTAGAAGTGACAGACATCCATAAGTATCAGAAAATCGATACTATGGGTATTTGGAAGATATTCTACAGTGTGACTTTAAATCCTTCAAGGTAGTTCTATTCGTTGTGAAATGGTACAGGTTACGATTGAATCAACTTGATCCCGATAGAACTATTATTGAACATGATAATGGATTTACCATGGTAAATACAAGGTTGTTTGAGCCAGGAACGGAGCCCTATGTTCTTCCAAGCCAATGTGAATAGGTATTTTACTCGAAGGTTCTAGATAAAGCAGGTTGGTCATTTGCTGTGAAACACGATCCAAGAGGAAGGTTGGTAAAGTATAACCTAAACGATGGTAATGAAGAGGGTTCTTCAAAATAAGAAGATGATGATGAAGAGCACGATAAACATGAGTTAGATGATGATGATGATCCAACAAAAGATGTCCAAGAATTAGTTGAATCATATGATGTAGTAGACAATGCCCATGAATATTATACCGACGATGACACGATGAGAGTAACTGACTTAGATGACGATGATGATATGGTCAATCCTTACAATGTTGAATCTGGATCTGATGATATAGATGATGACTTGGATGAAGAAGACGATGAAATATATTGAAATGTAAATATTTAGTTAGACCTATTCTTTTATCTTATTTTTTTTAAAAGAGTTACTAACATAATCATCATCACCATCATCATCATCATGTTGATCATCATCGTCACTATCATCATCGTCGTCGTCGTCAGCACCATCATCATCATCATCATCATCATCGTCGTCGTCATTTTCATCATCATCATCATCATCATCAAGAGCATCATCATCATCATCATCATCATGACCCTCATCATCATCACCATAATCATCATAATCATAATCAGGTACCATCATCATCATAATCATAATGATCATCATTATCATTATGATCATCACCATCATGATCATCTTCATCATCATCGTCATCATTATCATCATCATTTTCATTACCGTGATGTTCAACATCATCGTCTTCATCACCATTATGTTCATCTTCACCATCATCATCCACATCACCATTGTCGTCATGTTGATCATCATTATGTTCACTTCATCATCATGTTCATTATTATTGTCTTCATCATGATCATCATCATCATCATCACCATCATCACCATCCACATCACCATCGTCATCATGTTGATCTTCATCACCATCATCATCATCATCATCATTGTCTTCATCGCCATCATTGTCTTCATCATCATCATCGTCTTCATCATCATCGTCTTCATCATCATCACCATCGTCTTCATCATGATCATCGGCGTCATCGTCGTTGTCATCATCATCGTTGTCCTCATGATATCATCATCATCATCATCAATGTCGTCGTCGTCATCATCGTCATCATCTTCATCATCATTGTCTTCATCATCATGACCCTCATCATCATCATCATCGTCATCATCTTCATCATCATCGTCTTCATCATCATGACCCTCATCATCATCGTCATCGTCTTCATCATCATCGTCTTCATCAACATCATCATCATCATCATCATCATCACCATCATCATCATCATCATCATCATCATCATCATCACCAGCACCATCATCACCATCATCAACATCATCTTCATCACGTTGATCATCATCGTCTTCATCCTCATGATAATCATCATAATGATCAACATCATTATCATCATGTTCATTATTTTCATCTTGATGATGATGATGATGATGATGATGATGATGATGATAATCATCATCATCATCTTCATCTTCATCATCGTCTTCGTCGTCTTCATCATTGTCATCTTCATCGTCTTGACCCTCATCATCATCGTCGTCGTCGTCGTCGTCTTCGTCATCATTCAAATATATCACATGGCACATTAGATGGGTAAGTACACGCATTAAATGATTGATATCAACATAAATTATAGAAAAGACATTTGTTTTAAATAACGCATTCAATGATTGACATTGGTTTTATGGCCATTGTCAACTTAATAAAACACATTTACCGTTATCGACATCAGCATCACGATTTATCAACCTCTCGCGCCTGCAGAAATTTTCATTACAGCATTTTGTCCATCCTTCGGCCCTCCGATGAGTTTTGTCAACCTCTCGCGCTTGCGGAAATTTCCATTACAGTGTTTTTCCCATCCTTCAGCCCTCCGATGAGTAAGGTTTAAGAGGGAGATTGCTGCAAATTTCTTTACAGTTACCAAGGGCCAATGATTTGGAGAGAGCCATTACACTAACTATGAAGGGCCAACGACCGGTAAGTCAGTTGCCAACCTTTCATTCAATGCCCTGTATAATTAGGGGTTTAATTAATTAATTTGTAGGTGTTTTCTTAAGTGTTAGTCGATGATTATTGGAGCTAGGCTGTGACACTTTGAAGGTTGCTAGATATGGCTTGTGACTGTTTCAAGGCTGTTAGGGTTGGCTTGTGACAGTTTGAGCCTGCCTAGGTTGGGTCGTAAACCTTGTTGACATACTAGTGTTTGGTTGTGAATTTTATGATCCTGTTAAGGTTGAGCTGTGACCATAATAGAAACCAACATCATTAATAATATATTGTGGATTTATGGGAATGCTCCCTTGGTGAATACGACGCATTTCTCTACCATCAAACCGCCTTGTCCCTCCAATATTGGGTCATTTTTTACTATAAAGCATCAGGGTGTCTAAATGAATTGATGTCTCCTACCTTTACTAATCGACCTATTGGCCTGGTCGCCTTACCATACTACTTGGATCTTAATTACTTATTTTTAGGAGTGAAAACCCTAGCGTATTCACACAAAGGTCCCTCCCTATCAAAACTGGACAAATCCAACTAATAAAAATAAGATTCGTGGAGAGGAATTTTTTTATCATTTCCTTACGGGTGGGTGGGACTAGTGAGGCTTAATTTTATCATTAGGGATGAGGATTGATATTATGATCTAGTGATCAAGCTAAGTTAACTTTACGATTCACTAGATGATTGTATGATTGTATGATTTAAGGAGAAAGACAATAAGATCAAGTCGTTTGTATCTAGTGCTTGCACAATCATACTTGAGCAAACTAGAGAATGTATTCAAGTTGGAGTTAACAACCTACATGGGCATTCATCCAATGTTCAATGTAGATAAATTGAATCTCTATTAGGAATTAATGCTTGATGATAATGAGGAATAATATGTTGCAATTACTCTTACAAAGTTAGTTTCTAAAGTTGGCATGGAGCTCAATGTAGATGCATTGATATAGTGTAAACAACATGCAATAGACAAGGAACTTTAAACATTTCCAAAATGGGCTAAAACATCAATTGCCTTAATATGACAAGAAATACACCTTAAAGTAAATTTAAGCCATGTTTCCCCAACTAGTAGAATAGTTGTTGGGAACCAACAACTCCTCAACAAGGAGGTTTGATCCTATATGGAGTCATAGATAAACTAGGTTCGTGATTGAAGAAAGTTGTGCTTAAGAGATCATCCCAAGAATGTTTGAGTGCGCTTTTTTGGTCATTGTATCAAGGGTGGAGATGTGTGCATGACTATTAGTGCACAATGTACACCATAGTGGCCATCTTTGATGTGCACCAGAGTGGCAGTTCAAGGTTGTGTTATATATGTGTTTGTATTCTAATTGCACTTATCTAACAATGTGACTTAGTTGCACTCATCCAAAGTCTAGTTGCACATGGATTTTGTAACATATGAGATTCACACTTACATATTCACATAATCCTACCCATTTGGAGATGCCTTATGCAATCCAACAATCTATTGCATTCATATGTGATTCACCTAATGATGATACAATACCTCCCAACAACTACATCTACAATGTGTTGAATCATATTCCTAGAGTCCCCCTCACCTTGGCCTAGACATGGGGCCTCTCTGGGATGTCCAACTCTTGAGTGGGTTCCTTAGATTATGTTTCCCCCTTTGGCCTTTAGCCTTTTGTCACCAATTTGATTCACCTTGACCCTTAAGGCATCCATTTTTAGTATTTCCTAACTTCATGGGTCTAATTGAGATGAAAAACCTTCAATGAAAATACTTTTCCACTTAAACTCATAAATGAAAGTGACATTTTTTGGATTATTAGGTTAAAGTGACATTTTGGATTATGAAGTGAAACTCTAACTAAGGATGGTATCTTGGATTCATGTATGGAGCTAAATCTTGGTGAATACCTGATATGTGACATGCCCTCTAATTAACCTCAACCATGATGGAGAACATCTAATAGTGAGTGAATTCTTAATCTCATCTTTAGAAGTTTTGAACTGTCAAAACCCCAAGAATTCCAAAAAATTTAAAATTTTTAAATTTACAAAACATTAACGTAAAGCAGTTTAACTAACATTAATTAGTTATGTGTTAACAGCTTATTATTAAAATTCATATGTTATTTGCATAGAATGATAAAACAATCCTTTCAGTTTACTAACTTGTTTCTCTTTGCATACAATAAGGTGGGGCTGTCATGAAACTGGGCTTACTTAGCTTTCAAGCTAATGCATAAAGTTCCTTTTGTTCTTACAGATGACAGGTAAGAAGATTGGCTGCTGCAAGTAAACAAAATATCTAAAGTCTTTATGTACAAGTTTGTTCGCAATTCAAAGTTCAGTAAAACATTAATAGCTAAGCACTTATCAATGCTTACTGAGGTAAATTTATTATTTGCTCTTTATTCTAGCAGAGGTAGATTTATAGTTCTTATCATTACTGCACTATTTGATATCTATCAAAGGATCTTTGTAGGCGATTGTTACAAATAGAAGACAAAACCTAATAGTTTTATGTTTAAGAAAGCACAATCATTCTTCACTTTGTAAAGTGTACAATTAAGGAGTTTTCATCCTTCTATCATAATTTCTAACTATTGACTGATAGGAAAATACTCATGCTAAAGAACCAGATCTTATCTTCAATACCATATTTTAAAACTTGACTTAGGTATGGAGGATAACCCCACTGTAACTAGACATTATTTTGATCATTAAAAGAATGCTTAACATAAAGTTTCAGAGTATAACCAGTAAGTTGATAAACCTTCTCTTAAAAGACTACACATTCATATGTGATAAGTTCTAAGTTAACGATATCTATTCCAGTTGATACATTCGTCAAAATACTTAGTTGCCAATTCCTTTTTGTAAGCATTTGTCAAACTTAGATGAATATGGAAAAACCATAAAGGTTAATATTATGATACAATAGATACCAAGGTTGGATCTACAACCTCCTTAAAGTCCACCATTGGTACACTTTATAATTACAATAAATGTATTGCTAGAATACTTGTATAAATAATATTCTTACTTGACTATAGGTATTTACTTCTCTCCTATAATCATGTTACAACTTAATTTACCAAGGCTGCAAGGGTTGAGTGACGAGGTAGTCACTCATCTGAATGAACAGGTCATAACCAGGCCATGACATTTTAAGTTGTTATTCTTACTATAAAGATAACTCTTAAATCATTGCCTTGGACATTTTAAGTTTTTATACAAAATAATGTTATTGCACTTGAGGTTTAAAGTATAAAAACCATATCATAATACAAGGTTCTTGCTATAAGGTTGGTTGTACCCAAAATCAATCTAATATTATCATTTGATTTTATCGCAAGGGTGATAATATAATATAACATAATGCATAACTTAATAAACCTTGCTTTTGGTGGTAAGTTCCACGACAGGGTTACGTATTAATCCTAACATTGTGATAATGTTGCAATAATAGGTTGACTCAGCCAGGATTATGGTTTAACTTTGGAGATCACCAATGATTGCCACAAAAGTTCCCTCATGATTTCACTCATCCAAACTATGGAGAGATTACCCACCGTGGATGAATTTTTATCATAGCAACGTGGCTTCGTGTGAGCCAAGCAACCACGTATTTAAAAAAAATATCATTTCTAAACCTAGCTCTATATTCTCCTTCACCTTCGGGCTCTGGTCTATTGTTCTGCGAGAGGAATCCGGCCGCACTTCTCCTGTGTAGGCTCTGACTGTCAATGGTTTCTCCTCTCGGGTTAACCTGCCCATTGCACCAACGTGAAAACTATTTTCAAGGTTCTTCTGCTCGTCTGCATTACTTTTTCTCTTGTTGCTATGTCGTTGCCTCCATTCTTTAACCTCAAACCCTCGACTGTGCCAGTTTTATCATTCTCCTTCAGTTTTTCTGGCTCAAGGGTCTTCCTGCTGTCAGCATTTTGATATTGTTGAATGCGGTTTCCTTGCAAAGGATTGGTAGTCTCCTTGCTCGTGTTGGTGGCTGGTCGCTGCATCTCTGCTCGTGACTTCCCATTGCCAAGGTAAAAGAAAATATCTCGTTTATTTTTAAAAGATAACACTATAATTCCGCAAATACACTTCTTTGCTGTTAATATATTTAACAACTGATTGTATGCTGGTTTTGTAGGTACGGCCTGCTCCTCTTCTGTGTTTGCAACAAGAGTGCGTGGTTGTAGCGACATGGGCCACGATAAGCCCTAGTTCCCCATGGCTCCTTCATCTTATGTAAAACCCTTATGGGTAAAGAGGGACTGGTCATGTTGCAGCTTGTTTAACCCTCATGGCTTTTGGTTATTTACTTTGAGTGTTTGTTCACTATTATCATCGTTGGGTTTTAACCCTATCTCTATTACAAAGCTCTCCGGCTTCGGCCGTGAATGTAAAATTTTGTTTTAATATTACGATGTTTAGACTAGGTTACAGGCTGTAAGCCTTCATGTATAAAATGTAATATGGCCGTGAGCCACAGATGCTGAACTGAGCTCTACAGGTTTTAGCCTTGTATATTTTGGGATGTTAGGGTTTTTACCCTTAAATTAATAACATAGTCGTTAATACTATTTTCTCGCAATAGTCTTGGTTTATGTTATAATACTGAAATATATTTCGTTATATAGATTACAAAGTATCATTGAAACTTGGCAGTGACATAGTATTTACTGCATTTACACTGTTATTTATAATATGCCTCAGTTTGATTATGAGGTTGTATAGTTTCTTTTTACTGAAGCTTAATAATATTAACATTCGGTCCCGCTGCTAGATTAGTATCAGTACATTAATGTACTTGGATATATATATATATATATATATTCTTTTTAACATATAATCTATTAAGGTTATTATAATATAATTTTAATACAGGATAAATAAAACACTTAAAACCCCAAAAGGATTACTTCAAACACCTGTTGTGTTTTCCCTTCTTACAGGTATAGCAGTAATAGTTTAAATCTTATTACTGAGTCTAAAATGATATTGTTCCTGTAAGTAGTACCTAAACTGCCTGCTTAGTTTATACCGCAGTTATAAAAGAAGGAACATAAACTAATAGAGTAGATATTTGATTTAAGACTGTTGTCTTATTTATGTGTGATGTAGCTTCTTATTAATATGTAATACTTAATTTGTTTTATATAAAAGGATTTTGAAAGTTATTATATAAACTCGTACTCTTAACCTATGTCTATTCATAAACATAAATAAATTTAGTATTTTATTTCCAAAATATTATTATATTAGTTATTCTATATATTTTGTTGACATATTCTAGTTTTAACTATTTTCATAAAGAAGTAAGTGAACCAAATAAATCTTTTATTGCTAACACCTTAAAATTATACATAGCATATGTATGTTTGATTAAGATTGAATAAATAGAATGGAGATAAGTAAAGAAGTTATATTACTTTCCAGGTGAATTCTGCTAGTAACGAGTGCCTGTGAAAAATAGATAGAAATTAGAACTAATATTTATTCCAATAATAGAATGCTTGTAGTGATGGAAAATTAAGTAATCTTTACAGCAGCTACTCTAATTTTACTCTGCTTAGTGGGTTGTTTTACTCTTATAGAACTTTCTACTATCTATTCTTTACAATATAAAATTACTGAAAACAAAATATAGTATCAAGGAATAGTTGCTTTTTAAATTGAAGGAAAATAAACTGTAAATCTATGAAGCACTTGAAGTTACTGAAAGCAACGAAATAACAAGAACTATACAGAAAAATACTACTCCCGATACCAAGATAATTCCTCTGCAAATAACACAGTGATACTATTCTAAAAATTTACTATCATTCTGTGCTATTTCATCATCATATTATCCTTCTCTAATTCTACCCTTGTGCTGGAGTACGGTCTGGTAAACCCAGATGTGGAAAAACACGGAGGGTCTTTATCTTTCATCAGAAGATTCAATCACTAATAAACAGAAACATTCACATTACTAAACTAGCTAACTCTTCTGTCATATGATATAAACATACAATCATCCATTCATACTCATTAAAACATAAATAGATAAGTGATAGAACCTGTTTGAACTGGGAAAACAACAGCAATGGGAGGTCCTTCCTCCCTACCAACTCCTGGAGAGCGCTCAGACAGCGACTCCTCAGGACCCCCGAGCTTGCTCTGGTCTCCCTGGCTGGAACTAGGTGCAGCAAAGTCAAATACCAGTCTTCAAACTCAGTGTTAATTCAGAACTTATCAGTAAGTTCTCCCAGCTAACAAGCTATAATAAATCAAGTTACTGCAACATTCCTCTCAAAACAACTTCCTTACTGTTTTTCCCTTTTCCCTCAATGAATTTCCTGAATAACATTCTCCTGAATGAATTCTCTCTGGAAAATATCTAAGCAGCCTCAGCTCTCTTCATTGAGTACTTTTAAAAGATTGCCTAGGTCTTTTTTGGGTTAACTGTCATTTAATGAGCCACCTGCTCTGATCCCACTTTCTTGGGGGATCATGACCCCAAATGTAGGGAAGTTGCCACCTACAACTTAGGAAGTGTTTGAGGATGTTGCCACTTGTCTTTTGCCTTCCACCTAGTTCCATCCACCAGTTTGACCAGTAACCTCTTTTTAACAACTCTCCCATGCTGTTGTCTCCACAATTTATTTATTAATAATGAAATATTCTGAATTATATTCCACTTCTGTTGACTCTGCTAAGTCATCAGTTCCTACTTAGCATTAAATTTAACCTAATGTCTCAGGAATATAATTAAAACAATTAACATTATTTACAAAATTGGGGTATGTGACATACACACCCCCTTAAAATGTAACATCGTCCTCGATGTTACTTATTCTTCATCCTCTGCTACCTCCTGGAACAGATTCGGGTATGCTTCCCACATCTTACTTTCCAGTTCCCAGGTAGCTTCTTCAGGACTAAGGTGCTTCTTTTGCACCTTCAACTGTCCAATTGTGCGGTTTCGCAGAGTAATTTCCCTCCTCTCGAGGATACAGTCCGGTTCCACTAGAACTTCTCCTTCTGGTTCCACCTGTACAACATTTCAATCAATCACATGAGTAGCATCATGAACATACTTTTTCAGAACAGAAAAATGAAAAACATTATGCACTTTCAAGTTAGGTGGTAACGCTAACTGATATGCAACTTGACCAATTCTAGATAGAATTTCAAACGGACCACGGTAACGTGGTTCTAGTTTTGCACAACTCCCCAGTTTTAGAGAGCTTTTCTTTGGACTTACCTTTATAAACACGTGATCACTCACCTAGAACTCTTTGGGAGTTATATTCAAATCTGCTTGGATCTTTTGCCGATCCTTTTCTACCTTCAAATTTTTCTACACTTGTTTCACAATCTGTTCCATTTCCTTCAATAATTCTGAAATTCTTCTGGGGTACTAATTCTTTCTTTTTAAACTCAGACTGATTACTGTTCTTTTTAGCCTTCCAGTTGGCTATATCTTCCTTCTTTTTGTTCTGTTCAAAACAGAAATTTGCCTTCCTCATAGCTTCTTCCAGAGTCTTAGGGTTATCATACTCGATTCTGTTCTTGATATAACATGGCAGACAGCTGAGAAACCGCTGTAATTTAGGTTTCTCATCAACTAAATAAGGTAGATACCTCAACAAACTTAATAATTTACTGTTTAAGTCCTTCATAGTCATGGATCCTAACTTTAACTCGTAAAATTCTTTATCTCTTTCTTCATAGTATTGTTTGGACAGAAATTTCTTCTTGAAGTACCTTTTAAAAGTACTCCAGTTAACCTCTTTTTCCTTGATACCCTTAACTCTCTTCAGATCTTGCCACCATATATCTGCTTTTCCAGAGAGATTATAGATGGCTATTCTTGCCTTCAGCTGATTTGAATAGTTGTATATCTGAAAATATTTCCTCATCCCGGATAACCAGGACTCTGCTTCTTCCCCTTTTTCAGTCTCTCCATTAAAAATTGGGGGCTTTATTTTTTTGAACTCCCCGTAAATCTCTTCATATGGCCTGTACTTTTTCTTTCTATTATACAACTCAGCCTCACTACTGTCACTTGTAGTGTAATAGCTTTGTTGTTCCCTGAATCCTTCAGATGATGAACTGCTTTCAGCTTTAGCCAGTTTCATCTTTTTAGATTCTTTCTGATGGCTAGCTTCCTCGGATTCGGATCTTTTGCTCTTCCCTTCAATCTGAAATTTTTTTATCAAAATTTTATTCAACTCTTCTTGAGTCTTCAAAATCTTTTCATTGTCCTTCTTGACTGATTCCATTTCAGTCTTTAAATCCGTTATAGTCTACATCAGCTCTGAGGAGTAAACAGTTACCTCTTCTAACACAGGTTCTCTAGACATCTGTCTTGTCTCAGTGTTTGGAGACTCCTCCTCAGCATATCCTCCTAGCTTCTCCATACCTACCTGTTAGATTCAGAAAAGAAGTTTTCTGTTCTTTTTACATAAAACAACATACAGGTTAGTACGTTATTTTTTTACTATCCTGTGGAAACTAGTTGGGCTGCATTAAGGCCTAGTGTTTGAACCATGCTCTGATACCACATGTCAAAACCCCAAGAATTCCGAAAATTTTAAAATTTTTAAATTTACAAAACATTAACGTAAAGCAGTTTAACTAACATTAATTAGTTATGTGTTAACAACTTATTATTAAAATTCATCTGTTATTTGCATAGAATGATAAAACAATCCTTTCAGTTTACTAAATTGTTTCTCTTTGCATACAATAAGGTGGGGCTGTCATGAAACTGGGCTTACTTAGCTTTCAAGATAATGCATAAAGTTCCTTCTGTTCTTACAGATGACAGGTAAGAACATTGGCTGCTGCAAGTAAACAAAATATCTAAAGTCTTTATGTACAAGTTTGTTCGCAATTCAAAGTTCAGTAAAACATTAATAGCTAAGCACTTATCAATGCTTACTGAGGTAAATTCATTATTTGCTCTTTATTCTAGCAGAGGTAGATTTATAGTTCTTATCATTACTGCACTATTTGATATCTATCAAAGGACCTTTGTAGGCGATTGTTACAAATAGAAGACAAAACCTAATAGTTTTATGTTTAAGAAAGCACAATCATTCTTCACTTTGTAAAGTGTACAATTAAGGAGTTTTCATCCTTCTATCATAATTTCTAACTATTGACTGATAGGAAAATACTCATGCTAAAGAACTAGATCTTATCTTCAATACCATATTTTAAAACTTGACTTAGGTATGAAGGATAACCCCACTGTAACTAGACATTATTTTGATCATTAAAAGAATGCTTAACATAAAGTTTCAGAGTATAACCAGTAAGTTGATAAACCTTCTCTTAAAAGATTACACATTCATATGTGATAAGTTCTAAGTTAACGATATCTATTCCAGTTGATACATTTGTCAAAATACTTAGTTGCCAATTCCTTTTTGTAAGCATTTGTCAAACTTAGATGAATATGGCAAAACCATAAAGGTTAATATTATGATACAATAGATACCAAGGTTGGATCTACAACCTCCTTAAATTCGACCATTGGTACACTTTATAATTACAATAAATGTATTGGTAGAATACTTGTATAAATAATATTCTTACTTGACTATAGGTATTTACTTCTCTCCTATAATCATGTTACAACTTAATTTACCAAGGCTGCAAGGGTTGAGTGACGAGGTAGTCACTCATCTGAATGAACAGGTCATAACCAGGCCATGACATTTTAAGTTGTTAGTCTTACTATAAAGATAACTCTTAAATCTTTTCCTTGGACATTTTAAGTTTTTATACAAAATAATGTTATTGCACTTGAGATTTAAAGTATAAAAACCATATCATAATACAAGGTTCTTGCTATAAGGTTGATTGTACCCAAAATCAATCTAATATTATCATTTGATTTTATCACAAGGGTGATAATAGAATATAACATAATGCATAACTTAATAAACCTTGATTTTGGTGGTAAGTTCCACGACAAGGTTACGTATTAATCCTAACATTGTGATAATGTTGCAATAATAGGTTGACTCAGCCAGGATTATGGTTTAACTTTGGAGATCGCCAATGATTGCCACAAAAGTTCCCTCATGATTTCGCTCATCCAAACTATGGAGAGATTACCCACCGTGGATGAATTTTTGTCATAGCAACGTGGCTTCGTGTGAGCCAAGCAACCACGTATTTAAAAAAAATATCATTTCTAAACCTAGCTCTATATTCTCCTTCGCCTTCTGGCTCTGGTCTATTGTTCTGCGAGAGGAATCCGGCCGCACTTCTCCTGTGTAGGCTCTGACTGTCAATGGTTTCTCCTCTCGGGTTAACCTGCCCATTGCACCAACGTGAAAACTATTTTCAAGGTTCTTCTGCTCGTCTGCGTTACTTGTTCTCTTGTTGCTATGTCGCTGCCTCCATTCTTTAACCTCAAACCCTCGACTGTGCCATTTTTATCATTCTCCTTCAGTTTTTCTGGCTCAAGGGTCTTCCTGCTGTCAGCGTTTTGAGATTGTTGAATGCAGTTTCCTTGCAAAGGATTGGCAGTCTCCTTGCTCGTGTTGGTGGCTGGTCGCTGCATCTCTGCTCGTAACTTCCCATTGCCAAGGTAAAAGAAAATATCTCGTTTATTTTTAAAATATAACACTATAATTCTGCAAATACACTTCTTTGCTGTTAATATATTTAACAACTGATTGTATGTTGGTTTTGTAGGTACGGCCTGCTCCTCTTCTGTGTTTGCAACAAGAGTGCGTGGTTGCAGTGACATGGGCCACGGCAAGCCCTGGTTCCCCATGGCTCCTTCATCTTATGTAAAACCCTTATGGGTAAAGAGGGACTGGTCATGTTGCAGCCTGTTTAACCCTTGTGGATTTTGGTTATTTACTTTGAGTGTTTGTTCACTGTTATCATCGTTGGGTTTTAACCCTAGCTCTATTACAGAGCTCTCCGGCTTTGGCCATGAATGTAAAATTTTGTTTTAATATTACGATGTTTAGACTAGGGTACAGGCTGTAAGCCTTCATGTATAAAATGTAATACGGCCGTGAGCCACAGATGCTGAACTGATCTCTACAGGTTTTAGCCTTGTATATTTTGGGATGTTAGGGTTTTTACCCTTAATATGCCTCAGTTTGATT
>LPNX011091348.1:400321-481267 GCA_001517045.1 Pseudotsuga menziesii | reverse complement strand
GTCTAAAATGATATTGTTCCTGTAAGTAGTACCTAAACTGCCTGCTTAGTTTATACCGCAGTTATAAAAGAAGGAACATAAACTAATAGAGTAGATATTTGATTTAAGATTGTTGTCTTATTTATGTGTGATGTAGCTTCTTATTAATATGTAATACTTAATTTGTTTTATATAAAAGGATTTTGAAAGTTATTATATAAACTGGTACTCTTAACCTATGTCTATTCATAAACATAAATAAATTTAGTATTTTATTTCCAAAATATTATTATATTTGTTATTCTATATATTTTGTTGACATATTCTAGTTTTAACTATTTTCATAAAGAAGTAAGTGAACCAAATAAATCTTTTATTGCTAACACCTTAAAATTATACATAGCATATGTATGTTTGATTAAGATTGAATAAATAGAACGGAGATAAGTAAAGAAGTTATATTACTTTCCAGGTGAATTCTGCTAGTAACGAGTGCCTGTGAAAAATAGATAGAAATTATAACTAATATTTATTCCAATAATAGAATGCTTGTAGTGATGGAAAATTAAGTAATCTTTACAGCAGCTACTCTAATTTTACTCTGCTTAGTGGGCTATTTTACTCTTATAGAACTTTCTACTATCTATTCTTTACAATATAAAATTACTGAAAACAAAATATAGTATCAGGGAATAGTTGCTTTTTAAATTGAAGGAAAATAAACTGTAAATCTATGAAGCACTTGAAGTTACTAAAAGCAACGAAATAACAAGAACTATACAGAAAAATACTACTCCCGATACCAAGATAATTCCTCTGCAAATAACACAATGATACTATTCTAAAAATTTACTATCATTCTATGCTATTTCATCATCATATAATCCTTCTGTAATTCTACCCCTGTGCTGGAGTACGGTCTGGTAAACCCAGATGTGGAAAAACACAGAGGGTCTTTATCTTTCATCAGAAGATTCAATCACTAATAAACAGAAACATTCACATTACTAAACTAGCTAACTCTTCTGTCATATCATATAAACATGCAATCATCCATTCATTCTCATTAAAACATAAATAGATAAGTGACAGAACCTGTTTGAACTGGGTTACTTGTTCTGTTGTTGCTATGTCGCTGCCTCCATTCTTTAACCTCAAACCCTCGACTGTGCCAGTTTTATCATTCTCCTTCAGTTTTTCTGGCTCAAGGGTCTTTCTGCTGTCAGCGTTTTGAGATTGTTGAATGCGGTTTCCTTGCAAAGGATTCGCAGTCTCCTTGCTCGTGTTGGTGGCTGGTCGCTGCATCTCTGCTCGTGACTTCCCATCGCCAAGGTAAAAGAAAATATCTCGTTTATTTTTAAAAGATAACACTAGAATTCCGCAAATACACTTCTTTGTTGTTAATATAATTAACAACTGATTGTATGCTGGTTTTGTAGGTACGGCCTGCTCCTCTTCTATGTTTGCAACAAGAGTGCGTGGTTACAGCGACATGGGCCACGGTAAGCCCTGGTTCCCCATGGCTCCTTCATCTTATGTAAAACCCTTATGGGTAAAGAGGGACTGGTCATGTTGCAGCCTGTTTAACCCTCGTGGCTTTTGGTTATTTACTTTGAGTGTTTGTTCACTGTTATCATCGTTGGGTTTTAACCCTAGCTCTATTACAGAGCTCTCCGGCTTCGGCCGTGAATGTAAAATTTTGTTTTAATATTACGATGTTTAGACTAGGGTACATGCTGTAAGCCTTCATGCATAAAATGTAATACGGCCGTGAGCCACAGATGCGGAACTGAGCTCTACAGGTTTTAGCCTTGTATATTTTGGGATGTTAGGGTTTTTACCCTTAAATTAATAACATAGTCGTTAATACTATTTTCTCGCAATAGTATTGGTTTNAACCCTAAAAGGATTACTTCAAACACCTGCTGTGTTTTCCCTTCTTACAGGTATAGCAGTAATAGTTTAAATCTTATTACTGAGTCTAAAATGATATTGTTCTTGTAAGTAGTACCTAAACTGCCTGCTTAGTTTATACCGCAGTTATAAAAGAAGGAACATAAACTAATAGAGTAGATATTTGATTTAAGACTGTTGTCTTATTTATGTGTGTTGTAGCTTCTTATTAATATGTAATACTTAATTTGGTTTATATAAAAGGATTTTGAAAGTTATTATATAAACTGGTACTCTTAACCTATGTCTATTCATAAACATAAATAAATTTAGTATTTTATTTCCAAAATATTAGTATATTTGTTATTCTATATATTTTGTTGACATATTCTAGTTTTAACTATTTTCATAAAGAAGTAAGTGAACCAAATAAATATTTTATTGCTAACACCTTAAAATTATACATAGCATATGTATGTTTGATTAAGATTGAATAAATAGAACGGAGATAAGTGAAGAAGTTATATTACTTTCCAGGTGAATTCTGCTAGTAACGAGTGCCTGTGAAAAATAGATAGAAATTATAACTAATATTTATTCCAATAATAGAATGCTTGTAGTGATGGAAAATTAAGTAATCTTTACAGCAGCTACTCTAATTTTACTCTGCTTAGTGGGCTGTTTTACTCTTATAGAACTTTCTACTATCTATTCTTTACAATATAAAATTACTGAAAACAAAATATAGTATCAGGGAATAGATGCTTTTTAAATTGAAGGAAAATAAACTGTAAATCTATGAAGCACTTGAAGTTACTGAAAGCAACGAAATAACAAGAACTGTACAGAAAAATACTACTCCCGATACCAAGATAATTCCTCTGTAAATAACACAGTGATACTATTCTCAAAATTTACTATCATTCTATGCTATTTCATCATCATATCATCCTTCTATAATTCTACCCTTGTGCTGGAGTACGGTCTGGTAAACCCAGATGTGGAAAAAAACGGAGGGTCTTTATCTTTCATCAGAAGATTCAATCACTAATAAACAGAAACATTCACATTAATAAACTAGCTAACTCTTCTGTCATATGATATAAACATACAATCATCCATTCATACTCATTAAAACATAAATAGATAAGTGACAGAACCTGTTTGAACTGGGAAAACAATAGCAATGGGAGGTCCTTCCTCCCTACCAACTCCTAGAGAGCGCTCAGACAGCGACTCCTCAGGACCCCCGAGCTTGCTCTGGTCTCCCTGGCTGGAACTAGGTGCAGCAAAGTCAAATACCAGTCTTCAAACTCAGTGTTAATTCAGAACTTATCAGTAAGTTCTCCCAGCTAACAAGCTGTAATAAATCAAGTTACTGCAGCATTCCTCTCAAAACAACTTCCTTACTGTTTTTCCCTTTTCCCTCAATGAATTTCCTGAATAACATTCTCCTGAATGAATTCTCTCTGGAAAATATCTCAGCAGCCTCAGCTCTCTTCATTGAGTACTTTTAAAAGATTGCCTAGGTCTTTTTTGGGTTAACTGTCATTTAATGAGACACCTGCTCTGATCCCACTTTCTTGGGGGATCATGACCCCAAATGTAGGGAAGTTGCCACCTGCAACTTAGGAAGTGTTTGAGGATGCTGCCACTTGTCTTTTTCCTTCCACCTAGTTCCATCCACCAGTTTGACCAGTAACCTCTTTTTAACAGCTCTCCCATGCTGTTGTCTCCACAATTTATTTATTAATAATGAAATATTATGAATTATATTCCACTTCTGTTGATTCTGCTGAGTCATCAGTTCCTACTTAGCATTAAATTTAACATAATGTCTTAGGAATATAATTAAAACAATTAACATTATTTACAAAATTGGGGTATGTGACATGAACTAAAGAACTAATTTGAAGTACACACCAACATCGACTTGTAAAGTACTTGTATAAAGTATAGAAGGATTAGAATAGCTAAATGCAAAGTCAACTTAGCTTTATCACTAGGTCATACAATCAAAATAGGCATAGGAAGTGAACTTAGCTCGATCAGTAGATGATTGTATGACTCACTAGATGATTGTGTGATTGTATGACTCACTAAGTTATCTCTATCACTAGGTCATACAATCAAAATTGGCACAGGCTGCAGGGGTAAATATATCTCCACGAGAGACCTATCGTTATGGTTCACCTAAGAAAGGAAAGAAGAGCACAAAGTTACTATAAATTAGCAGTAACAAGAAATAACCTTTGAATATGGGCTGAATCTAAGGGTTGAAATACATATCTGGGCATGTTTCAGTCTTAAAATGTGATGAATAACAACATAAAACTAGCTTTGGTAAGTTCTAGTCCAATTTTGATGGTTAAAGCTCCAATTTTGGGCATAAGCTGGCATGTTAAGAGAAATCAATTATCATTTACAAACTATTTGGAGGGGTTTTGAGTGCATTGTGTGCCCTAGAATAACAGTATACAAATTTGATATAGCCTTTTGCATTAGGGAAGGTGCCAAAAGTATAAACAATAGTCATAAAAGCCTTAAAAAATCCAGGTTTGTTGTGTGTTAGGGATTCATGTTTATGAAACGAAATCCCTACACTTTGACTATGTATGCATGCTTGTTGTGTATGCTAGCAAGCATACACAGTCAATAAAATTTGTTGTGTATGCTTGCTAGCATACACAACAATCAAACAATTTTTTTTGCTGTGTATGATAGCAACAATACACAGCAAAAAAATTTGCTTGCTTTGCTATGTATGCTAGTAAGCATACACAGTCAATAAAAAAAATTGTGTATGCTTGCTAGCATACACAGCAAAAAAAAATTCTTGCTTGATGTGATCAACTTTCTTAATGTTCTTGGAGGATCAATTTTGAGATTCAAGGACTTGAACCTAGAGGAGGTAGGCATAGAGTTCTATTGATGAATATGATTCTAATATAGGCAATGATTCTTCGACATGTATTATTTAATATTTATTCACAGTCATTTTTTTAAATTTCCTTTCTCATCGAAAAATCTTCACCATTTCCCCATTTTGTGCAACTTAGAATCTAACCATAACCCTAAATCTATAAGATGAACCCTAACTTCATGCTTCTAGGTGTTCAGTTAATACCACTATTGTAGTTGCACATGACCTTTAGGATTCCAAGCTTGAGCGAGATGATGGTGCCATTGCTAGTCTTGATTTTAGTTATAGCAGTGCTGATAACTTTGATGATTAATCATTTTGATCAATGACATGTATGATGCATTATCATTGATGTATTTGTATGATATTGGCATCATATCATGTTGTTTTTTTGGACTCTACAAACCATTTAGGCCTCATTAATTATTTGTTTTGTTCTAGATATGTATTGCATTGTTGCACAATAGACTTTGTGTTATATTGATATATTCACCCTCTAAGATATATGCATGACTAGACTTTGGGTATTTTATCTCTAATGTTTTGGAATCATGGATTATGACCTTTAAAATATTGTTTTTTTTAATTTAAAAATTTTAAGCATTTTTTAGTATGCGAAGTCATTAAATTCAAATGAGTTGAGTCATTATTGATTCAAAGTCTTAGTCAAAGTTCCTAGTAAAAGTTGACCCTCAACTGATTTGGACTCTTAGAGTTCTTAAAACATCGATAGACATTGTGAGAGTACATTAGTATCTTTGCTTGATACATTAATTATTAATAATTATGTTGATATTTAAATATATTATTTTCATGTGTATATTATAAATAAATAATTTCATAAGGATTATGTACATTTAAGCCTCAATTGAATTAAATAAATTTTTGAATCATTCCATATGTATAAATGTATAGTTGGTAATTGATGAGTAAAATCTATAGTGTAATCTCGGTCTTCTTTTTTATTCTTTGCATATATGCCCTCTTGGAAGATGTGAATGCTACTATCTATGCATTGTGACTTGTTTGGACTGAAGGATCAGTACAATATTTTCATGGTTGCATTATTTGTTTTCTCATGTTTAAAATAAATATCACTCGATTTGTTTTGGGTAAAAGGTTGTTGTTGAAATACCAAAGGCAAAACATTGTATCGATGTTGCATATTTGTTGGAAAAGCTAGATTGTAGATTCGTTGAAAAAGATAAATTATAAATACGAGGAAGTAAACTTGTATAGCAATAAGATGTTGGAAGCAGCAATGGAAGATGGCACTAATAGGAATAAATTTGTTGTGTATTCTTGCTAGCATACACAGCAATCAAGCAATTTTTTTTGGTGTGTATGCTAGCAAGCATACACAGCAAAAAAAATTGTTTGCTTTGTTGTGTATGCTAGTAAGCATACACAGTCAATAAAATTTGTTGTGTATGCTTGCTAGCATACACAGCAAAAAAAATTGCTTGCTTGATGTGTATGCTTTCAAGCATACACAACAAATTTTATTGACTGTGTATGCTTGCTAGCATACACAGCAAGCATGCATACACAGTCAATTTTTGTTATTTTGAAGAACGTTTGGTCCTTTAGTTTTGTTGACATTATGAATCATGATGAATGTTATGAATTTATGACTGAAATTTAAATCCATTGATGTATCACAATTCACTATGATATCATGTTACTATGTTAGTGTTACTGACAAGTTGACACATGTTGGATAGTAGACTTTATTTAATTTTTATATTAATGTTAGTAATAAGTATGTTATTTTTGTTAACTTATTTATATTTTATTTTAGAAATGTATGTGACCTATATGCTTAGTGGGGATGAGTACTAAATCCACATGTATCCATATGATTTTATATATGGAAGGCCTTACATAACCCCTCTAACTTGGAATCACTTAAAGTACTAAGCAATTTTGGGACTCGAGATACTACAAGAGATGGAAGAGCAAATGGATAAGAAAATGACTGTTTAAAGAACTATGAGAATACAAAAGGGGACTGATTTCCCTGTAGCTTATTTAATGGTGTCTCCCACCCATCTTGAAGAAGAAATGGTTTCCTAGAATATCAAATTGCAATTCTGCCTAGATAACCAAATTCAGGAAATAAAATTATAAAGATTACCGTAAGGTTTTCCAGTTCTTCTCATAGAGATGAATATTTAAATTTGGAAATGTCTATGTCCTATATGCTTGGAGGGGAGGTGTGATGAAACTAGTAAATACTTTTTTGTTGTTGTTTCAAAAGGCTTAGCTCTATAAGTCAATATAATGTACAAAGAGTAATCCTTTACATCACTGAATTTCCTCTTACCACCACAATGAGCAAGGCAATCATATCCAACTAGGTTGTAATAGTAGAGGACACATTGTACTCACCTAGAAAGGAACTTAGCATAAATTTGAGCTTCCTAGTGTTCCAAAAAACTTTCTAAATCCATTCAATTGAAACCCTTTTTAGGATCCTAAAAGTTGCTTTATATCTCTTTTTCCATGAATAGGATAGAGTAGTGATCCAGAGGACATGACAAATGGACTTAAATAAATTTCACCTAGAACATAGCATAATTGCTTCTCAGCTCACAGAATTAGCCCAGATTTGGCTTTCTGCTGATTCTTTGCTGCTAAAACATGCCCAGAACTACTAATCAATTGCATAAGTCAACCCAAAATATGGATAGGAGTTTGCTTTCTACTACTAGACAAAAGTTCAAGCATGAATAGAAGCCACTTCAAAAAATTTCTTCCACCTTTTTTTCCCATGAAAGATGGCACCAGAAAATTATTAATATATAGTGGTGTAATATTTCAAAGTTAGGCATACATATTATGTTGAGTTCTTGAGATTAAACCACATGGAAGACTTTAAAATTGTCTGACACTGGTGAATCAATTTCTTCTCAGCCCCCATATGGGCCTTAAAAATTAAGAAGGTGTAACTATTTAACTAATCCATGGCTATGAAAAATCATGCATGGGCCTAAAAATACTGCAAATGAATTGGAAAATTAGAAAATCATGCATAGGTCATGATGGGTGGTCAATTGGAGTTTTGCTGAGCTAAACTAGGCTAAAACCTAGTGATCAACATTCTGAGCACATCGCAACCTCTTAAGCATCAGTAGACAATATCTAGGTCCAGTGCTGTTTTGAATAATTCTAGGAGCCTTATTGTAAGTCCTAGGTCAGTTCTGTTCGTAAAGGCCAGCATTAGGAGGCTTGGTTTTCAATTGTGGCCAAAAAACTATGCATGTTTTCATTTGTGTCTCTGCCTTCATAACAACAATCAACAACATTTTAGGGCATCTGTGATTTGAGTTTTGGGCATGGCAGAGACCTAAAATATGGTCCATCCTGTGGCAGAAATGCATCAATACATTGAGTTTGTCTTCTAGCACAAGGGGTGGGAAGAGGTTACAGGATCAATATTTCTCTATCTGGTTTGGGCAATCTTTGACACACTGTCAATGATGGACCTATAGCAGATTCTCCATTATATGGTATCCGAAGAATCTTTAGTGTGCACAACAGCGATTATTGGTGAGAGATATTGTATTTTTATGACAAGAGCCAACTGGAAGTGTAGAAATTTTTTTACTGAGGTGACAGTGGGTAACACCCTTAGGTTATAGTTGGGCTAGCTTGTTTTTAGGGGCTTAATCACATGTGCTAGCTGAAGTTGTAACAAGGACTTTGTAAAACTACTTTTGGTAGAGTTCATTAATAAATCATTAATGGATTTGATTGTGTCCCAAACTGTAAGCACGACTGCTTGTGTTTTTTTTTAGCTGACATAGCTCAAGGCTTAAATGCAACTCCATGCTTATTATGCTCGGTGCACCCATTAGATTTCCTTCTCGTGCTTTGAAGAGAAGGTAGTCCCTACCCATATATACAAAATTGTAGTTTATGTTGTAGTTTAGATATTTCTGACACTAGAAATGGAAGTCAGGGATCTCTCCACCTATATAGACTCAAGATTCTTGTGCAAAGCATGCTTTCCACTTGTATGAGGATAGCCATTTTTCAATTCAATACTTTAAGGGTTCAACAATAAGAGCGACATACCGTGATCTGCAGCCTAATTCAACCAAAATATTGGTAGCTTCTTCCTTATTCACCCCTTAGTATACTTAGTAAAACATGGACTCAAAAGAAGGATTCACATAAACTTTGTTGGAAATTAATGGATAGTAGTCTAGACATATATATGCCAAAATCAATAGCACTAGAGGGATGGAATTATGAGGAATTGATGTCCAGAGAAGGAATATTTTCTCATTGTGTTGCATAAGTAAGTATTGTGGTTTTCAAACAATTGATCCAACATAAAATTTCAATAGTGGTATACTTTGAAAATCCTACCCTTTCCTTTCAGTTATAGAAATTGTCCTGATAATTCTATACATCATTTTTCACCTTTGTGGTGCCATAGGACAGCTAGGGTGTGGAAAGGACATTGTAGTATAAATGAAACAATTATTCCATGACCTTTTTAGGTATGTGTTTACTTTGTCTATCCTCTATGTTTCCTCATTTCTGGCATATCCTTACACCTTAGATATGCAAACTCAGGACTGCATTATTCATTTTTTCCAAAACCTACAAACCCTAATTTCCCTATTGTTTGTTTATTGTTATCTCTCATATACCTCTTAACGTTTGGTTGTAACCCTAAACGATGGAATTTTTCCATTCCATTCATGAATAATTTCATTCAATTGAACCCTAAACATGAAGAATTCCATTCAATTCAACACTAAACGATGGATATGGATGCAACTGATACAACCTCAAAACCATAATGGCTATCGAGACAAGATTCGGATGGGAGTTTGTTGTGATGAGTTGGAAGTTTTCCTAAGTTATATGTAAGCCTATGGGTGTAGAGTAAGGAGAGAGGAGTGGCCAAGAAAATGAATAATCGGACCAATGTAGACTGGATAACTGACCTAGAAGTTGTGTGATCAGGTTGGTGTAGTGTTAGAAGATCTCAGAATGTGAACTCATTTATAGAGGTTGGAGAAAGTAATGCATTTCGTCGGATATCTGACATATATGCTATACCACCGACATCTTAAATTTGTTTATATGACTTTGGCCATGTCTACAGGGAGAACAATATGAGTGCAGATCATTTATCCAAGGAAGCATTGAATATGAAGGCTGGCCTCCTCTCCTTCTCGTAACTTTTAGAAGGAGAAATCATTGAGGAAGGCATGATACAGTTAATTTAAGAGCCTTTTGATTTGTGCAGAATAGTATTTTTTTGTTTCTTTCTACTATGGGATACATCAACATCTTTCTTGTTTTAGCTAGGGATATGGAGTTTGTTTTCATCCCCTCAGGGGTGTGTTTTCTCCACCCTTGATCCCTCCTTGGATAAGTTGTTTGGGATCCTTATGTTCTTTGTGTGGTATTGCTACTTCAGTCATCTTGGGATCGTGGGTTCCGTCCCTCCCCTTGAGATATTTTTTGATACTTATGATCTCCACTTATTAATGGACTAACTTATTGCCAGGACTATGTAAAAGTTACCTTTTATTGACTACTAAATATCAAGCTGGAACACCTCTTTTTCTTCAGAAAAAAGATACAGGATATTTGCAAATGATTTTATCACATATATTGAGATCCGTGAATTGGTTCTTTTATATTTTTGGGTGAGGAAGCAAACTAAATTAAAATAGATACACCTAAGAATATTGTAAAAAACATAGTTTATATTTTGAGATTAATTGGTTGAAGCATTTGATATGGAACGACTTGATATCTATATCGTGTTAAAGGACTATGTGTTGAATTGTTATACTAGGGAATTATTGATATTATTCATGATAATGATATCAACATTATGTCATGCTTATAAGTCTTTCCAAGTTTTTTGCTGGTATTTTTCTATTTGCCATTTTTTTTCATCCATGGTGCAGGTAGAACCAAACAGGTATTTGTCAGACCTGTCTTCCTCCAACGAGGCGATTTTGGGAAGGCTAGAGGAAAGTGAGACATCCAGTAGGTCTACAAGGGCTAGGTCAACTAGATGTCATAAGATCAGAAGAAAATTCAATAAACGCATGGAATTTTTTCTCAAAGGATGGGGGTCATGTTCCTATGATGATGAGACAGTAGGAAACAGGGAGGTTCCCTTAAGGTACAAAAACCTATTGAAACAATGGGTTCCTAGGGATCTTCCTCAAGTAAACATTGATTTTTGTGTGAATGAGAGGATATATAAAATTGCACTATCGTCATTACATGGATTGGGGTTATTTTGCATGGATGGTATAAAGGTTGGATATGGCAGATGTGCATAATTGATGGAGTATGTTGGACCCTCTTACAACTACAGTGATTAGATGCATCTGGTTCAATATAAATGAAGTATGCATAGATATGGATTGTCAGCAAATTATACACAACCAGGGTCTACACTTAAGAAACCCAACTGCATATTCGAGTCACGTGAAGGAAACTATGTCTTTGTATGTTCCATTAAATCAATAGTTGTTGTCGAAGAACTACTTATTAATTCCAATTTGAATTGTGTCGATACAAACACGGTTAGTATGGTTGTGGTACATCCAACAATTTACCCAACCTTTTATTAATTATTTTAACATCTATAGGATTTTTTGTTAGCATATAATTATAATTTTCTAATAAATTTCTTATGTTTACTTTGCAGGGAGGTGATGGGGGGCTCATCACCCCAGCAGAAGGTGAGAGGAGTACACGATCCGCGAGGCAAACTGTATACATCAAAATGTTATGTTTTATTCTGGTTTTGTTAGGTAATTTTTAGTATGTTTTTGATGCAGGGTTCTCTCAGGGGAACCTCCCTCTCCGTAGATGTTAGTAGACCTGAATCAAGGCGGCAGGTATACATCAATATTTCCATTGTAATAATTGTAGGATGGAGAAACAGATCTGTTGTTATGTATTTTCATTAGTATATTCAGTTCATTTATATAATCTTATCTATTTTCCATGCAGAGTGTTGATCAAGGAATCCAACCGACTATTGATCAGTCGACTGCAGCATCAGGGAAACAAGTAAACATGAATGTAATTCTCCATTTGAAATACTTTAAAATCATACACATGTATATCATGTAACATAATGTTTATTTTGTTATGTATTTTTTCGTTTTTATGTTTGCGTTCATGATGATAATGTTGTCTAATTTCTTTACAGGTTGATGACCGGGGAAAGTCCCCAACTGTTGATCAGACAACTGGAGCCTCGGGGAAACCTATAAACCCAAATGTAATTCCACATTCTAAAAACTTCAAAATTGTACACATATAAAACATGTAGCATAATGTTTATTTTTGTTATGTATTTGTTAGCTTTTACATATTGCGTTTATTGTGATAATGTTCTCTACTTTTTTTGCAAGTGGTTTATCGGGGCAAGTCCCCAGCTGTTGATCAAACCACACCCTCGTCTAGGCATCAAGTAAACCTAGATGTAATCCTATGAATCTATCATGATATACAATTTTTGTTAATATAATTTTTTGGGCACACTATTTCTTCAAAGACTAAGAAATGTTTTATCTAATTTTGTTTGCAGACAGGGGATTCAGTTTATGAAACACTATCTCAACACTCTTTATAGTTTGAGGTCTCCTAGTTGATGAAATATAATGAAATTAGTAAGTCTACAGACCCATCAAGGGTGCTACAAAAGACCATGGAAAAACAAAATGAGGAACTAATTCTTCTAACATTGACAATTCCACAAACATAAGAGATCAAATCAAAGTTGTTGTTACAGAGATGTCAACAATTGCAAGTAAGTTCCCGAATAATAATGTAAATTCATTTAGAACTTTATAAAATTTAATTTATATGCTATTGAACTTATAATACAATGGTTTGTATTTACATGAAGTTATGCAGATTTACAGTGGTGGTCAAGGCATTGTTGGTCCTAGTGACCAAACCACTCCACGTACACCACATATTGCTCCCTTATTTTCCACTAAATAGTCAGAAACACGCTCTGCGAAACCTTCGAGGCCAGCAGAGGGTGCAGTCGATGCTGACCGAGCCACAACATATGATGCAGAAGAAGAGGTGGATGCAAGGTTAGATAGAGAGGTGGATGCATTTCCTGGATATTCTCGTGTCACTAGTAGTAGTTCAGTAGTGACAACATTTTTGGTGAACAAAGAACTGGCTCCAATAAAGATAGAGAATAATCCAGGTGATTATAGATTGTTCAATTTAGTTTTTATAATTTGTGTATAATATACCGATAATATTTTTTAATGTTGACTAATGATGGCATTAATGTTTTGCAGGAAATGATATATTTTATAAACAACTAAATGATTTGTCCTTGGAGATCTTCGGGCCCACCATCCACACAAGGTGGGACAAGAAGGAAAAAGCTTTAAAGGATGAGCTGACTAATCGCTTGGTTGGTTTATTTGAAAAAGATACCTTCGATACATCGAAGGTCCTACAGAAGTTTGGACAACATTTGAAGATTGTCCGAGACCAGTATAGGGTTCACCTTGAAAAGAACCCTAGGTATGAGCGCCCTCCAATGATTCCATCTAGGGAGTGGAAATCCCTGGTGGAAGATGGAAAAGAGAAGGGTTTGAGAAAAGCAGGAAAAATAACACCAAGAACAGGGAGGTATGCAATACATTCCAAAATGTAATGGTAAGACTTATTATTATTAGATTTTATATCAAATTTGGAACATCAACTAATGTAATTCAAAACTTGATTAGGTTGTCGAACACATCTAAGGCCACCAAGGCAAGAATGGAAAAAATGGTCAACACAAGCTTGGGCTTGGTGGTTATTCGAACTTGGCGACCCGATATGTAAGTATCGAAAATCCAAAACAACATCCAAATAATATACAGAAAATTATTTTCGTTTTATTCTGGCAAAAAATGTAAAATTAATGACATCATGCAAATATGTAGGCCGACCGGTTCAAAGAATTTCCCACTCAGGAAGACATGAAGCTTGGCTTCGAATAGGGCTTTGACGTCGTTGTTGAACACCGGAGAAGCTTGTTGGGCATACTGCATGATCTTCTGTTGATCCATCTGGTGCGCAGGTATATAAAAACTATATAGTTTAATGATAATTTATTAATTCTCATGCAATTTATTCATTATAAAAAATTAACATAAATTATTTATTCCTTTTTTAGCAGAAAATTAATGATCTCGTTCATGTCGAGGATGTACACCAACTAGATGAAGATCATGCTTCAATTCCTTGTAATGAATTTATTAATATGCTACTATTTTGTATACATAATTTCAGATGATGAACATTAATTCAAATTCTACACAATTCAACTGTAGAGCATGTAGATGCAAATAACACTGAACAGGTTGAGCCTGTACAAGATAATGATGAACATGTTGATGTGTCCATGCCAGGTAAAAAAACACCTTTGTAATGTTTTTATAAATGAATTACTTGTATTTATAAAAATAAAAATATATTAATGAAACATTTTGACATTATTGCATAAATTCATCGCCCCTCGCCGCAAGTTCAACCTTGCAAGTAGTCTAGTAGGGAGATCAAGAATCATATTCCAGAAGATGCACTTCTGAATAACTATTTAAAGAGAAGAAAAGTAAAAAGGAAGTTACTAAAGAAATTTTGAGTAATTATTATTTATAATAAAAAAAATTACATGGTTTTTTCCTTTGTTTCATGAATGAATGGTTTACTGATTTTTTTATCGGCTATTGACTAAATGAATGGTTTAATGAATCTTTTTTTCGGCTGTTGAATGATTGAATGGTTTAAATGAATGATTTAAAGAATTATTTAATGAAAGCTTCTTTCAGCTATTGAGTGAAATAATTTGCAGCAAATTGTTATTTGCAAGTAGATGCATTGGGTTTGGGGAATTGAGAGTGATGTGAGGGGTGGGAGGGGCCATAAGAGCTTCCACCTTCACGTGGTTGGTCCTGTTTAATAGAGAATATTAAGTTATTCACGAAACAAAGAGGAGCTCAATGAATGGTAGGACGAATACATTAAAAACAATTATTTCTATAATTTTAGTGTTTAATTTTTACTATTGCTATTTGACTCCTCCATTGGAACTTGTTACAGATAGCGTTGAGAAACATGTTCATAGTTAAGAGGAAAGAAATGGTGTTTTGATGTGATCGATGGCCTTATATACATAGTTTTTTTGGTTCTCCATGTTTTATCAAGTGATCTATTATTAACAATTAATTTACTTGAATAGTTGAATAGTATTGTAATTTACATTGTAATAGTATTGTATTTATTTAGATTGGTTTTGTTATTTTCATAAACAAACAAATATTTATTTGATGGGTCCTAACATGAAACTATTGCAATAGGACAAAATTTGAAGTATGTTGAATGATGTTTTGAAAGGTAAAGCAGAAGAAGACAGTGTGAAGCTCCACAAAACAAGGTATAATTATGTTTTCTTTTGTTTGATTGAACTATGTATTTGGTATTTATGCATGTGCACACATGCACATTTATTTGATGATGGTGATTACCATACATTCAGGCACACTTTGTTCTATCTGATCTATAAACTTACATTAAATAGTTTGATTTATCAAGTTGTTTCTATGATTGAATAACTTGGAAAAGAAACTTCTAATCTTTATGAGTTAGTAAGTTGTAGAATCCATTCTTTTCACAAATATTTTTTAAAATAGCTCTAATGTATTTCTAGGTGAAGAATTCCAAGAGAGTACTTTTATAATGTATATATATAGCCTTCCTTTATGTCATTCCAATAGTAGAATATGAGTATGGTACTGGTGAGCTATTAGGAAACCCTATTCTTAGCTTGAGTGTATGAGGGTGGGGCCAAGTTTATTTTTGGGTTCACTAGGCACAAAGGCTCAGTATGGTTGAATTCATGGCTTGATCTACATCTGAAAGGTAGGTTTTAATATTCCACCCAATAGGATTAAATTCTTTTGATATCTCATTAAACATGAATCAACCATCCACATATCCCACAAATCGAACATTGATAAACTAGGGCATTTACCAACAAGCTTCGCCCATAAACTAGGGAACTTACCAACAATGTGCACTATGTTATGCTCAACAAAAAATTATAATGAAAACCCCTTTGCATTAGGTTGGATCGACACCATATTCTCCAAGAAAGAAACCTATAAGTCTTCTACAGATTTTATAGTGATGACCATAAGCTATGAAACCCTCGTATCATGATATGTAATAGTCCTTGTCCTCCTCTTTTAAGGGTTACAATTGTTGAACATTACCACTATGTAGGATTGTGACTTTTGAACATGTCAGAGGAACTTTCAGGCATTCTCCACTTTAGTAAGCAAAGACTGAATATTACCACTCTAAGGAAGGTAATATTGCATTTCTTAATTGGTTGGTTGTAGATCCTCCATGGTGGCCTTATCCACTGTATCAAGGATGCTCTCAACCATCAACCTAGCCAAACCTTGGCCACAAACCATTGTAGTTGGATTTAACTCAAGGTCTTAGTCTTGGATCTTGGTGATCCACCCACCCCTTGTCCCACTGCTCTCCTATTGCAAAAGTATATCCTTCACCATGGGATGAGGAATGTAGGCCACAGTCTTAGCATTCCAAAAGTGATCATGAAACTAGTTAGGTGACTTCACCAAGGCATAATCTTGTGTTTCCATTAAGTCTTAAGTCAACCTTTCCCCCTGAAGTGTGTTTCTCATTAAAGTAATTGGTTGCTCACTCCCTTGCTGATTTTTTTGTAAGAAAACAACATAGACTTTGCTTGATATATATGCAAAGTATTTCTTTGCTTCTTCTCTCCACTTCTTCAAACTTGATCTTATCAAGATGATTTAACTCGATCTTTCCTTTCTTCTTCTTTTCCTTCCAATTTTCGCAAAAATAGGAAATGAAACACTTTACAGAATTGATACAACCAAAGAAAGATTGAATGGCATGATTTTTTTAGTAAAAAGAATCTCCTAGATACCCTTCACTATTTTAGGATAAATCCTTACTCCAATATTGTGTTCCAAAATCTTGCCTTCAAAGACCCCCAAGATGATTTTTCTGAATTCAGCGATATGCCCAAGGATTTGCACCTGTCAACAATATTGCTAAGTGTCCAATATGATCATCCCTATTCTTCAAAAAAATAGTGATATCATCTTGGTACACTTCTATGTACTCATTAGAGAAAGCAAAGTCCATAGTACATTGGAAAGTGGCTTTAGAATTTGTCAATTCAAAAGGAATCCACACATATGCATAAGTCCCCCAAGGGGTAGTGAAAGCAATTTTATATCTCTCATTAAAACAAAAATTACACAGATATGAAAAGGAAGGGTCGAGAACATGAATGGGACAATGGAGTGTCCCATTCCAATAGTGATCAATCCTCTCTCAAAGCATTAGTTATTTCTCAAGGCCATTATTTGTTGGGTAACTTTACTCATAGAAAAATTTGATAGCTTCTTTGGCCCTATCCATAATATTCATACAAGTAGCCCATTGTGGGATTTTCCCATTAACTAAATGGAGAACCTTTACAAAAATATTTTTGATTGAGCAAACTTCCTCCACTCCTTGCTTTTCCCCATCAACTAAATGAAGAACCTTTACCAAAATTTTGTTGATTGAGCACTCTTCCTCCACTCCTTGCTAAAATCCATCTTGGTTTATGAGTTTGTGCTATAGGCACAACCATGCCACTCATCATAAAGAAACATCTCTTGAGCTTCAGCTCACAACAGTTAAGGGACAGGAGGGAAATGAAATTGGTGGCAAAAATTTGTAATTCTAGGGTGCAGGAAATCCTTGTTCCTTGTGAATCACCTCATGAGACTAAGGACAAATGCATGGTTATATATGTATTTGGTCATGTTCATGCCTTGATAAATGGTTGCATTGACAAATGTGAGTTTTCCAATATCCTTGAGCATCAATCAATGCAATGGTAAACACATGAAGTCGAAGAAAATGTGGGGCGCTTCTCCACTAGCAACTTGTCGGTGCCTACATAGTTAGAAACATTATTGGTGATTACCTGCACCACAGCTGCACAATGCTTTGACAAATTCATCCAACTAAAAACAGAACAATGCTACATCTTTAACATGTGTAGATGCATCATAAACTTTGTTGCCTTTTCGCAGTTTACTATGAAATTAAGAAGGACCTTTCCCTTCCCATCTGTCAAACCATCAGACTATACCATGCATCTAGTGCCCCCTAATGATTTTATTGGCTCCTCCAGTTGAGTCCCTATATCGGCCTTTTCCTTTTGAAGGAGTGCACCACCACTACTTATCATAGGTAAGGGGCTTTATATCGTAGGCCAATTGGACCAATAATAGTGTCAGAAACAAGCATACCCTAGGAGAAGACACTAGTATTGGAAATGGTCAAAGATTTGTTCAATTTCTATGAGCATGAATTTCTTTACTGTGAGAAGGAATAGCCTGCAAAAGAGTATGTTTGATGAAAAATTCAAATGGAAAGTATGTGGTTGGTGAATTAGATGAATTTCTAGTTTTTATTGCTACAATTTGTTGCTCTATATATTACAATTTACTATCTTTTCTAGGCTCGTGAAATGGACAAGAGAAAGGAGGGGAATCCTGGTGAAGCTAGAGCTTCTTTAAGATGCTCTGTTAGAGACAATGGGTAAAGCTACTACTTTTTTTATTAAGCATGTCTATTTAATTTATTTTGGTTTGATTTTTAATTTTTTGTTTGTTTGGCCATGCTTCCAAAAGTTTTTCATGCAATCTTTTTCTTAAAATAAATGCAAGTGTCTCATTTAGAAAAAACTTGCTTCTGTTAAGGCACTCCTTGTAACGTCAAGGGGTCAAACCTTGTTTCAAAACTGTGTGATGCACATGGGGCAGCATTTGTATGACTAGGGGTATAGTGGTAGTGGATTGGAATAGACTCGATGTTATACAAGTACAAGCCTGATCTCAGGTGTTGATTACCCTATTTATAAAACAATTACTTAGGCTTCCAAATTGTAAAGCTCTGTTGTAATTTTAGCATTAAAATTTTATCCCATTTCAAGTTGTTATTTCTGAACTGCTTTCTTGATAGATGAGACAAAAATTGAATGGATTTTCAAGGTGGAATTTGTGGCTGAATCACCTATCCTTTTATTTTTATCCTCTCTCATGAGAGTGAGCATGTACATACAATATCTCCATAAATTTCTCCCCAATGGAAATGAAATTTGGACCAATAAGTAACACCCTTTGATGCCTTCTTTCAAATGCTACTGGTATCACTACAACTAGACGTCAGAGTATTCATATATCTATGTTTTAGTGAACCCTACTAGTTTCTGCAAGGTTTCATGACTATTTATGAACCCTTAATTGTATGCATTGTTCCTCTGATATTCTCACACCTCTCATACTGAACTTTTCACCAGTGATAGACATGGATTTCTTATTTCCAGCTCTTCAAAATACACTTGATTTGGAGGTATTAGAAAATGTTATAGATCCAGTAGCTTAGATGTACTCCTTGAAGTGTTCAAAGAATCATTTTCTCTGACACCACTTGTAATGAATAAAGTAAACAATAAAGCATGATAAACTTGGATACAGACAATATACACTAAAATGCATTAATGGCACTTCTCTAAAAAGTATTATTACAATGAATCACAAAATAACTCCTTAGACATTAAGAGATTACTCTGAATAACCTAAATACATCCATATACAATAATCATAATCCAATGCAATAATATTGGCTATATTGACCTTGATATACTTGTTCTCACCCATTGCTCATGCATACCCACTACCAGGCTAACCTACTATTTACATATACATATGACCATTTACAAAATTCCACTTGAAAATGATTCCTTTATACTCAATGAAAGATAAGCATTGCAATCGAATAGGATGGGCACCACAAGTTCCTTGTTTACAAGGTGAAATAACCCTCAAACTTCAAAGGAACAATTACTCAACATAAGCACTTTCATTTGGTTAAGTTTCCATGACATGATGGGAATCTTCCATTTCAATTATTGAGCACTTACACTTGGAATCAATTGGTAATCCATGTCTCTAGGGGTTTTAAATTTTGGTGGGTGTTATGACCCTCATTGTCTTCACTACTTAAATGTAACCCCATCGTATGTTTTTTTTTCCTTGGGATAGAATGCCATCAAGTTATTGAAATACCATCATATATATTTATGTATTCATGATTTTATTTATTTTTAGATAGAGGATTGAGGTACATTTAAAAATATGTATTTGTCAACTCTATTTATCTATATTCTCCTTTCTATATTTGTTTCCAACTTTCCACCTTTCCATTCAACTTATATGGGTTACAACTTAAATTGTTTTGATCAAGATATTCAGAAGTTGTCATAGTTGTAGACCTTTTTATTTTATATCTATTGTTTAGAGTTATAAATAGCATTCCAAAAAAGTTAATAGAATTCTAGACTGATAAAGCAGGTTTGACTCGATTTTGAATCTATTTTAGTGGTTTTCAAGGTTAAGCCCAATAAAAATAGTGGCTAGGATAAGATGAGTATTCTAAATATTCTTTCTCATCACTTTTATGTCTGGTGGGTCCAAAAGGATTGGGAATTTTACTTTCTTGTAATGAAGTCAAATTCCTATAAACAAGTGGAGAAGTCAGCCTTTCCTGAATATTATCTGGGACCATACCATGATTCATAAATCTAGGATGTTTTTCCTCATTGCAAAAGGAAATTAAACATGTTGAATCCAATTCTTATTCATTTTACTCTGTTAAATTTCCATGGTTTCTTGGATTATTGACACCAATCTAATCCACATAGTCCAACATTTCCTTATTTTCATATGTTGAATTTTTTCATGTTTGATCCATTTTGATAAGTACATTCCTAATAGTTTTTCCATGAGTCACTTTAGGTATAGGTGAGTTCCACACATTAACTTGTAAATATTTCAATATGAATGCATTTTTTACCACATTGAGATCTTCCCCTTCTAGTACCCAAATGAATTTTTTTGCTTTTTGTAATTTGCAATATCAAATTTTATTCTATTGGATGTTGTTATGAACAATGCTTTCCATAAAACCAATGCATCAATCTTTTCCAGCAAGACCATCCTCATCATATATTGATCCCTAGATCCTTCACACATTTATGAAGAATGGGAAGCTCACGATCAAACTGGAACTTGTAGAAATATTATTTCAATAGTCTCTATGCCACCATCCTTGCAATGCATCGGATTCAATAACATATTGTAGCTCATATGGAAGGCACAATTCAAAGGATCAACGTTTCCTTTAACCACCATTTTTGTAGTGGATGGCTCCATCTATTGAATTGGTGAGGTAATCTCCATAGGACAAACTTCATCCACTTTCAGGAGGTGATGATAGCATGGTCAAGTGGTGGGATTCCATAACCCAGGTATTGGAGTAATTATATTTTGTTGATTTTTTTTTTGAAATACTTTCTAAGTTTTCAAGAATATAGAGCATATTTCCCACTGGTATTCACAAGTCAATTGGTTCTTTTTTTTTGTGTTTATACAGGAAGAGTTACTAAATATAGAAGGGCATAAAGACTATGTTCGTTGTGGTGTTGCAAGTCTATAGAGTGTTGATTTATGGTGTGATTGGGATTTATGGTCATATGCATCTAGTTGGGTTCATTATCTGATTTAGTTTACTTTCTTTACAATCTTTCAAATGGACAGGGCTACAGGTTCATACGACCACACGGTACAACTATGGGACTTGTGCAACTCAAATATTGTCTTTCAGTTAAAGTTTTATTGTCACATAGATGTTTTTTTTAATAGAAATGATGATTTTTCATTAGCATCAAAAGAAATCATTACATAAGCTTTGTTTGGTATATACCTCACTAGTTCATTTTCGTCTTGTTTTTTTCAAAAATATGAGAAAATTGAGCCTTAAATATTTTGATACATATATTTTATATGAAATGTATGCAACATAGCTATGGATTTCTCTTGGACTGTTAGCTTGGACTTCATATCTATGAGGCTGCTAAACCTTAGCTGTGACTGTGTAAGAACTATCCTAGTGGAATGTGACTGTGTAAGAGATACCCTAGTGGTTTTTTACTGTGTATCCTAGTGGGTTGTGACTGTGTAATCCCTATCATAATAGGATGTGACTATGAAATCCATATCATAATGGGATTTGATTGTGTATCCTAGTGGGTCGTGACTATGTAATATCTATCATAGTGGTTTGTGACTATGCAAGAACTATCCTAGTGGGTTGTGATTGTGTATCCTAGTGGGATGTGATATCCTAATGGGTTGTGACTATGTTGATCTCTCCTAGTTGGGATATGGACTGTGATGTTCTCCCTCGGCATTAATATGAATTGTGGTAACCTCTTCTAGCTAGGTTGTGGCTAATTTGACCTTACCTCTCTAGTTGTGACTTGTTTGTAGCCCATATTGAGTTGATTTGTGGTTGTGTTAAGCCCTAAATGATAGGGGTATTCACACTTAGTGAATGATTTATCTTGTTTACAATTGGTGACTAGGAGATATTGAATGCATCTAAAATAATTGAACTAAATACATTTAGTGTTTCCCTCGACAATGTTGTTTTAGCTCTCAAATTCCACATATCCAAATTGGACGTGTCTTTGACTACAATAAAGCCGAGTTCTTTGACTACAACAAAGTTGACTTGTTAAATTACTTGTTGAAAACTAGACATGATAGGAATTGAACATAGGAGCTACCTTTGGCCAATGAGTTTCTCTAACATTAAGGTTCACCCTTTTAAATATTGGGAATCCATAATGGTTTGTTTTCAAGATGTGTATTGATATATTAACAGTTCACCTTCAAATAACACTTTATCTCGGGTCTCCTTCCCATCACCAACCACCTTCCTTTGTTACCTTGTTGAAAATTGGACATGCTAGGAATCAAAGCTTTGATCCACCCTCGGTTGACACATTGCTATACCACTGAGGTTATTTCTGTTTTTGTGATGGGAATCCATGCTAGTTGCATATAAAGGTGTGGATTGTTATCTCCAACACTATTGTCCTAAAAAATGTCTTAGAGTGAGGTATCATGGTAGTAATGCTTGGGAGAAATGGGGAAATGCAGAATCTGAAATATAGTCAAATGTGAATCAGATAAAGAATAAGAAGAGAAAAAGGGGGGAATTTTAAAAAGTGCATGTTGTGAATTATCTCAAACATAATGGACTGCTGATAAGTGATGAATATTCCAGAGGGATTCATATTTGTAGAGGAGAAGACTAGGTTGTTAATCATTTGAATATGAGAATGCACTATAAGTAACATATAAGAGTTTTTTTATTAATCTCTAACAAATGACCTCCAAACTAGGTCAATGGGACTAAAAGAGTACAACCAATGTAGGTACAAAGTGGGAGAACAAAAGAAACTCCTCAAACAATAATAAAAGTAGGAAAAGATAAAGAAGTAAGTGCTATATGCACCTAAAAGTTAAATTTCAAACAAAACAAACTAAATAAATTAAGGTTATTTTTTTTGTTTATCTTTATTTTAAATGTTTGGGGTCGGTTTGCAATCATCAAACCATGAGATTCAACAATTGTTAAAAAAATTCCATTGTTTAGATAGGGAGATCAAATAAAGATATAAACATTGGTTTTAAAATCTCTCCTTTGTACTATAACTTAAACAATATTAACACCATGTCAAAGATCGGATCCTCCATCTTTTGAAAAAAATGTATGTATCTGTTTTTTTGGGAAATACAACAATATTTTTGTATCTATATAGTTGTAAGATCTAACATGTGAATCAAGGAATATCTAGCATTGACGGGATCTCAAGTTTTAGAATGCTTAATTAACACTCAACCTACATTTGTATTCACTTTTCATCTTATCTATATTTTGACAATTTGGAAAAATACCTTTGGCATTTAAGATTTTTGACTTATTGAATCTATTTTCCACAATGTTGCCAAAATTTCTTTTAGTGAATTTAGATCAGACGTTCAAATTCACTGGGGAGACTCTTGTGCAAATAGTGGATCCCCTACAGCGCCTTCTCCAGATGCACAATTGAAGGTTTATATTCAACTTTGTCAAATATTCAAGTTCTGCAGTGTGAATGATAAATGTCTCTAGATTGTAACTTAACAAAGATCGGTAAAACTATCAGTAAACATTGTGTTATGTATTAGTGTCCCTTGCTGTTGGTTTAGTGGTTGGGATGTGGCGCTGCTATGCAAACAATCCAGTTTTAAACCTCGATGGGTGTAGAGCCATTGTGTGTGTGAGGGAAGATTTCTAACCTCTTGTAGTTGGTTTTCCTTCAACCAAGGGGCTAAACATGTGTGCCATGCCAAATTGATTCAAGTGGCTAATAGGATACTTTATTGTCTTGGAATTTCAGAATTTGTTTATATTTTGTATTATTCTAGTGGATAATTAATTTTTTTCTGATGTATTTGTATATGTTACCTTATGTGTCTCCAACAAGAGCTTGGCACAATTTTCAAAAAGATTGGAGATAAACAAACATGTACAATTGGTTTATATGAACTCTACCGCATCACACAACTATATCCACAAGTAAGTTTCTCAAAGGCCTTTATGCCATTCATATATTAATGGGATGAATTCACCTCCACTAACATTGTGAAAGAGTAGTTGCAAGATTGTTCAACCAATAATTGCTTTATATATTGTTTCAAACAAGATTATTTCCAATGCAGGTAGACATATTCTCTCAACTCCAAAATGCAAGTGAAGCATTTTGCACATACATCAGAGATGGACTAGCACAGGTTCTGTTGTCATTATCTGATATTTTCTTGTTGTGTTTACATCATCAAATGTTGTAGACTTATTTGTTCATGTTTTCTTCTGTAGATGGAAAAAAAATGCAGTTGCTAGTAGGACACCATCCAGTGTACCTATATCAACACCACCTCCCATATCTCCCAGTTTGTCTTCTCCAAAGCTTGCACCTCCATCCCCTTTAAATGCAAAATTGCAATCAACTAGGCTAGATAACATAAATCCCAACATCCGAGCTTGTCTTGAGAATGCTAATGGAAATGGAGGATCCAACTCTGTGGCCACTGATCAATTTGATTCCAGAAATATTTCCCTTATGCGGAGTCAAGAAGAAAGAGATGAAAACAATGCTGGTTCAGGAGGTATGTTATTGTTAAATCTGCTTTAGTTGCAGTCTTTTGACTTCTAATCTTAATTAAAGATTGAACTAAGGTGTTGAGCACTAATGGTTTTTTAAGGTGAAATTGAACAAATATTTTACCGTTTCCAATACTGTGATTTCTATGAGGCTGAATTTCTTAAATTCATGCTACATGTTCCCATGTTAAGCTATAGGTTGACCATATTATATGCTTGGGTTTCACCATATACCACATGTATAATTTTTTTTTTAACTATAGAGAAGCCCTTTGGTTATTTGACAAGTTGTGGCCCTAGTCTGATGTGGTTCCCAAGAGTCCAACAAGAGCGATTCGACGGACGTCATTGGAAGACTGACGAGCTATGGCCCTAGTCTGACATGGTTTCCATGAGTTCGACAAGAGCGATCCATTGCATGCCGTCAGAAAACCGACTAGAACCCGTCGAAAATCTAACTAGAACCCGTAGGAAAACCGACTAGAACCCATCGTAAATCTGATGACCTAAGCGTCGCAAAAATGACAAGGTGAAGTTGGGAAATTCATAATTCACCATCGGAGTAACGACTAAAGAGTCGTCGAACATTCGACACGTCTTCGTTGGAAATCTGACAAAGCATTCCTTATGTCATTAGGAAGGAGGAGTCAGATTTTCGACTATATGGGAGTCGAAAATTCGACGGGGTTTGGCATGTGGTCAAATATGCGTTGATATGCCACCAACGCCAAAAAAATTGTTGTTGTCGAGTTATCGATAGGCTTCTGTTGAATTTCAAACATGGAAGTCGTCGGATTATGGGCTCAAATTCTGTTGTGATCCTCACCATTCTTTCCTTCAAACTTCAAAACATCCAAAGAAAATTTTGCGGGAACCAGAGGCCATGTTGAATCCTGACACACTAGGTTGTTCACGAGTCTATATAGATTAGGAAAGTTCAATGTAGCTAAAAAAGGAATCCTAGGTTGCGACATTTGATTCCATGCCCCCTGGAAAGATTGGTTTTGATATGATGGGTTTTGGTAAAGGTCGTGACCTTGACCAATCAGATAGTAACCTCCTCCCATATGAACCATGTAAGGATTCACAGGTATTTTTATATGGTGCATTCCTTGAGAAGGGGGGGGGAATATAACCAAAATTACCCATCTTTTGTATTGGATGACCCCCAAAAACCCAGGAGGCATGTAACCTCCAGACACAAGTACTCTAGATGACAAGGGAGCCATACTAAAGGGATCATACCCTCCCAAGGTCCCATTCAAAGTAAGGGGAGTATTTTCCATGAAAAACACATTCGAAGGGACACAAATAGAGGATGATGGGGAAAATGATGGTATATAAGTTGTATCCCCAATGTTCACATATCCTCCATACCCAAACAAGGATTAACACTAGTGTGAGCTGCTAATAAAGATGGTGGCCCCCGTCCAACTCATGTAATAGAAGAAGGGATGTGACCACCTTTGAACTAATACACAGTGTAATGGGAAGATATGCCCCCAAGTACAACACTAATTTTACCACTAGGAACATGAGCGGGTGATGGTATACTAGCTGAAACATTTGGCATGCTAAAAGTAAATGGACTCATGGCTAAGGGAATGGTCTAATGTTCAGTACCTTACTGCCTCAAGGAAAAGTTTGGTGTGTGATCTGAAGACCATGTGAATTCAAAAGGATGTGTTTCTACGGTGTGAGAAGGACTAGAAGCATGTAAGCTGGTGTAAACTGGAGTCCCTAGGATCCATAAGGTGGTGGTAGAAGAAGCCCCATGTGTCTCCTCTCCCATTGTGGACAACGAGAACAAAGGGAGCTCTTGAGTGTCAGATAAAGTATGCATCCCTAAAAGTCTAATAAGTTTCTTATGGGAAAGAGGATTGGTCTCACGTATTTTCCTCTTATAAAGAGGTTGAGTAGGATCAAAAGGTGATAAACCTGCTAACTGACAAGACCAACAAGGAGCCGAAACTCAATCCACAATGACTCTACAAAGAGACTCAAGTAACCATGATCCGTAAGGCCAACTAGCGAACACAGAGCACACCCATAAATAAGCTAGGTCAAATGCACATAAGCAAGGAATGAGGACAAATGAGCTCCTAAATGCAATAGATATATCTTTCCTAAGAGAGGCCTGAGACTCCCATACACTGCAAGCAGAGGTTTGTAACCAATTATAGTGGGCCTCGTCTTCAACGCATAAATCGACCGTGTCATCCAACCCCTACCTGGAAAAGACACTCACAGAATAACCTCTGCAAGCACCCCCTACGATACCTAGGAAAAGAAACTAAGTTCACCTCAATATAATCAATGCTCAGGTGAGCACTTGCAGATGGGATCTACCGTATGGGCAGGGTAACTAAGCCTGATTATTGAAATCACCAAAGGTAAGTTAAGAAACCCCCAATATGAATAAGGTCCTGGAAATATCTCTAGTGCTCACTGAAGGTAGTAGAGGGATGTCCCCACCATCAACATACACGATTCCTCATGATTAACTCTTGTGTAACCGGAGCTTCTTGAGAACACCAATTATCGCAAGGATTTCTCCTCTCCCTAGTCAGACACCTAAATTGTTTATGTTTTATATTCTTGGAGAAGTTTACTCAAAAAATCCTATAGACGCTAAAACCTAAGCTTGTTGGTGCACCCTATAAACTAAAATCGTTCTAATCAATTTTAAATTAAGCGTTCATTTTAATAGGTTGTCCTTACTCGAGGGAAATTGTCGTGAAACTAGTGATGTTATGACTCAAAAATAAAAGAAAACATGAACACGTAAAACCAACGCTAAGTGCAATCTTGTTTTCCAAATGAAAATATGGTATACCGCTAAATGAAATGCACAATAATTCATTTTCCTTTCAAGTGCAAATGAAATCTTTCCAAAATGAAATCCTAGGATAATTCCATTCCATTCAAACCAATGCAAGTACTTACTTCCATGCAAAGGAAAAATAAAAATGAATATCCACCAATGGAAATATTTTTGTATTTTAAAAATAAATGATAAAAAATGAAAGAGAGAACCATTAAACTCTCAACCCCTGTAGCTAGTATAAATACAAAATCCAAGCACAACACCAAGACTCAATGGTTCATGCACTAAAAGAAAAACAAAAAGGGATAAAAAGACAAGAACAAAATTCCTAAGGAAAATTAATAAAAAGAGGTTTCCAACCACAAAAGGAGCATCCAACAGATAGCATAGGGATCCTAGAACACTCAACAACACTCACAATCCACGCAACAATTTCTCGCACCAATATATCACTCGAAATTTGAGATATACGCAATTGTTGAGATAACAACAATGTATGTACGCGACCTGCTAAAGGACATCCCGCATATATATGTGATGGTCAGTACTGTGACTCGCGTATACAAAGAAAAAGGGGGTAAAAGAGAAATATAATAGCCAAACCACTCCAAGGAATTGTCAACAGATGATCACACTACCAAATGTGACACAAAAATGCAGAGAAACAAAGAGATCTTTAAGAAAAAATGCACCCAAAAACCCTAACAAAAGGGAGGCTTCCCTAGTGGATTCTCCAATTTTGTTTCATAGAAAATATTCATATGGTTTGGGGTGGACCACAATAGACAAGATGACACCAGAAATCACATCCACTCTCAATTATGCTAGATAAATTAAAGAAGCTAACAACTAAGGGATAGAGTCTGTACCTCAACTGAATGTCCAAAGAAGACTACTATTGAGCTCATGGTCAAATGCTTGTCCCTTCAATTTTCCCTCAACAATAAATATATATCCAAGCATAAAATATATTAAATGTTAGCATTCAAACTAGCATAATCCATTTAAACATGTATAAAGAAACTGTATCCATGGATACAAATATAAACAATTGCACATGAAATTTGGATGAGAAATGGGTATTTCTATTAATGTAAAAACATAGATACAATGTGAGAACCTCTGTTGGCACCTCGTTGGAATTGAGAAACTAAGTTACTCCACCTGGGCCTCCACCACTTCAATCCTCCATAGCAAGGCAAGCTCACAAACACAATGGAGATCTTGGGAGATGAACATAGAGAGTTCTATCAATAAGGAAAAAGGGATGCAGACTCAAGCATATGGAAATGGGGAAAATTTTTGCTATAGTTTCCTTACTCTTAAAGTTTCTCCTCCTCTAATTCTTCACAATGGCTCAATATATAACCCTCAAATGAGAAATGGAGGGTCGAACCAAAGCATTTCCAGGCATATGGAAGGCCAAGGATCAAGCTATTCATTACTTGATGAGGAAAAATCCAAATATTTTTTGTTTTTTAGCATAAAACCCAATGTACGCAGGTTGTAATGGTGCAATTTGCGTATACATGAGTTGCATAGTTGTTGACCCGTGTGTATCTTCAAAAGTGTCTTTTCAAGGTTAAACTAAAGCATCATGGCTATAGTGATTCTGCATATGGATAAGGGAATGCCATCAATGCATGACGCATAAGGTGTGGAAAATCACACTATAACACCCACTCTAACATGTATTCCCCCATATCCAAAACCAAGCTAAAACCCTCAGCAACAAAGGTGTCCCCTTGCAACCAAATATAGATATGATACCAATTGTTGGGGTCTTAATACCAATTATAGCAAGTTTGAAAATCAATTCATAAATTAAAAACATTCACATAAGGAAATGGCACACAACAATATCAACACATTACACATAAATTACCTTGGAAACTTGATCTCAAGAAGACCAACAAACCAATGAGCTTTTAGCTCATCTATTAATCAAGCATAAAATCACTACACTTAAATATTACTGGCCCATACCAAACATTACTCACTATGACACATGTGATACACACATCATCCTCATTACATAGACATTACATCTTATGTGTAGATGCAATTTAATTAACTATTACTATGGTTATTCTGTTTCAATCGCCTTGAATGTGTAACATGTAATTGACCATCCATTGAGAATCCAGACATCCAAATGTTTGTCAAATTCATGATTTGTCAACTTCCTCCCTTGACCAAGAGTTTGTCATCGATCAAACAACTATTCTAATCTATAGACCAACTAGGCTAGCACCATCTGTCACCTTCAACTCTAGTTGACTATCGACTTCGAAACAATTGATCCACATTCAAATAATATAACATTCCCAACACGTCTTTGATAAGAAAAAGAGACAAATTGTTGAAAGAAATCGTAATATATTTAAGTTGTCCGCACATCCAAAAATAGAGATATTCCTCAAAACACCAATAATCAAAGGCACAGATCAAGATCCCAACCCTCGTAGCATCAACAAATGTATCCACTACCATGGCTATTGAATTTAACATACACTAGTAAAATGACCGTCTAAACAATGTGTGAGACAAAATTAGTCTTTTCAAAGACTAGATCCTAGAATATAGAAGGGAGAGAGTAGAATTACGACACACCAATGATTTGTTATTTGTAGAAAAGGAAACATTTTCAACTCTAGCAAAATATGTACAAGAAAACAAAGAGGAATTGATTTCTTGAGTAGAAATCTTGGAATCTAAGAAAGAAACACTATCATCCCAAGTGGAAAGTTTCCATAGTGATATGGACACATTAGAAAAATAAGTAGAAGACTTTAAAGGTGAAAAAGGCAATTTAGCATAGTTTTATACATGTGCCACCTCACTGCAGCAGGATTTTTTCCATATGCGGGAACAAGTTAACGAGCAAATTTAGGAATTATAGAACATTACAACAATATTAAAAGTTGTAATCGAAGGGGATAAAAAACATGATAGTGACATTGACATGATTAAGGTAAATCTAGACTACATATTCACTTGGAAACAACAAGTGATTGACACACCCTCAAATATGCCCAAGAGAACCCTCCAAGATCCTTAACTCAATCATGCCACCATTACCACTTACAGGAAGGTCGAGATAGATTTACAAAAGGAGGATGCTACATCGCTAGGAAAATGTGAAAATTTACATTTGGAGATCGCTAAGGTAATGGAAAGATGTCAAATCCCACCCCTAGGCACCATTGGTGACCCCACACCAAAAGAAAAAAGGGTAGTGGAATTAATAAATATCAAGGATGACAAGGATGCAATTAACAAATGAATTTCATAGGTTACATCCCAAGCTTTAGAGATCCACGTTGGAATTCCCACATGTGAGTTACATCTGATGATTGTATGCAATACATATTGTACTAAAGGGTTGCTTAAATGAAAGGAAGAAACATTGACACATGAAGTTTCATTCAATCTCCTCGAACCAGAGAAGCTTAACATTATCACATATGATTTTGAGTTGCAGGATTCCTTTATGAGGTTAAGAGGGAGTAGTCCTCTTTAAGATAATGTAATATAAAATTTCTTTTATTTCTTTATTTTGGAGAAAAGTAAAACTCAAAAGCGAAAAATCTCTAGGGACCTCAAAATTCATAACTAACAAAGAGGGATTAGGATTTTTTTGTAAAGGATATATGGGGGAGGAATAGGGATTTTTTTTGGCTTATGGATTTTTGCTTCCCATTTTTGTAAGAATTGTTTCTTGTTTAAACTGCTTCATACTTTATCTCACATAGATATCTAGTAAGATTGTTCTAGATTTCTGACGGATTATTCCTACATTTTTTGTTTTTGTTGCTTATATTATATTTGTGCTATATTTGATTTCTACAAGTTGTGAATGCAAAATATTATGAATGCTAATACTGTTCAAATATGTTTATGTCATTATACTATTGTTATCTATTTCTTAAATATAGTTATGTGAATTTGGAATATGTATTTTAATGTTATTTCATCGCTCGTTCCTTTTAAAATCTCACTCCTAGATATGATATGTTAGTATAGCTATAGGACTGCATTTTAGAGTAGCTCATGCTACATTTCATTCTTTAGATAAAAAACCATAAACGACGGGTCTAGTAGCAACTGGTGAAAACCCTAAAAATAGTGAATGGTAGTCGGGCCATAATCTAGATGGGTTCCATACTCCAAATGGTTTAAGGTATAATTGGGAATTTATACCGAGGAGAACCCCCATTGTCAATTCTAGGACATCTTCAGACATCAACATAGACAACACTTGTTTGAATAGGAGGGGCATGTTAAGCCCTAGATATTGTGGCATTGCATTTCTATTATTGTATTAGTATTGTCTTTATTGGCCATTTAGGACCTTAATTGTATTTATATAGTTGGTTAGGACCTTAATTATAATTGTACCATGTGTCTCCTATATGTACCAGGGAGACCTAGTTTTAGATATAATCTCATCTTGTCTTGTGCATAAAGGGAGGTTTCCCCATTTAAGAGGCTTCATATTCATATATTTATTTCATTCTCAAGGTGTTGGGTTACTCTCTCTTTCTAATTTTATGTTATTTTGGGAATTTGGTCCATAACACTATCTCTTGTAAAAACCCTTCACAAACTTTTTTCTACCAAGGAATTACCAAAAAAATGGATATTTTTTATCCCCCAACCCCCTCCTATTTTGGCATGGCTATACATTACCATTTGACTAATGGAATTTTCTCTTCCTCCTTGCAACCAGAGTAAACAAATCTAAATCACAACTTCTTGATTATTTCTAATACTCCTTTTGGAATGTCCCAAATAATACCATAAAATAGATATTGTTTCTAAATCTCACTTCATTAATGTTAACCTCCCTCCAATGGAGAGGCACCTTTTACACCAATGATTTATTCAAGCTTCTATTCTCCCAATAAACCATCCCTAATAACTTTTTGATATCCATTTGGATTCAAAAGAAAACTGAAATATTCAAAAATTCCCTTGAATTCTAATGATTTAAAGGGAACAATCATGATCAACCTTTCAACATCCTCGAGAGTCAATCCATTAAAACAAATCATGGATTTATAAGTTTTTAACTCCATGTCAATATTTGTATAGTACATTTCCAATGCTTATTTCATCTTCCTAGATTCCTTTGGTCTCCCATTTATAAAGAGTAAGACATCATCACTAAAAACAATATGACTTAATACAAAGATCCGCTAATTTTAACCCATGTTATGCCCCCCATATTCTTTTCTTCTATCATAGATCTACTCAATATGTATATAGATAATAAAAGAGAAAGTGAGATAAGGGGAAACCCTACATTATATCTCTAGTGGGCCTAAATAAATTTGAGGTAGATTTGTTTATGAAACTGTAAAAAAATCGATAAAATGCATCCTTTAATCCATTGTACCACTAAAGAATTGAATTCCACAAGCAAGATCATTGGTGTAAGATAAAGCCGACTATTTTTGCCATAAACCTTGAATGGGTCAAACTTTAGGGACATAGAAGGGAGATTCTTTAATTTAATCAAATGAACACCCTCTTGATCCAAGCCTATGACTTCAAATATATTCTTACCAATATGGAATATAAACTTCTCCTATGAAATGACTTCAAAACAAATAATTTCTTGACTCTTACTACTAATATATATTATGAATGATTTTAAATACATAGTTAAACAATGAAATATACCTGAACTCGTCAAAAGAATGATGATTTTCCTTTTTGGGAATGAAATCTAGAAAAGTGGAATAAAATCTCCCAACACCTTCTTGTTGTTCTAGACTTCCTTAACAACCCTTAGTAACTCCTCCTCAACAAGATCATAAATGCAAAGGAAAATTTCCAAAGTCCAATTATTTTCTCTTAAACTTTTATCCTTTTCAAAGGATGCTAGGATTGATTTCAACTTCTCCTTTGAAACTTCCTATATTAACAACTCATTGTCCTCTTTAGAAACAAAATTGGGAAAAATGTAGCTAGCTTCAAGATTTCCATAATGTTTGCATGTTCAATCTCTTTGTAAGTATATTGGAAATTATTGACTACCTAATTTAAATTCTTAGAGAATGCTTAGATTGACACCCTTTCCTCATTTTTCATTTCCTATATAATATATACTTTCTTTTTGTGATTTGGAAAATTATGTAAGACTTATGTATTTTCGCCACCTTTTCCAATTCACACTGCTCAACTATTGAAATGCCATTTCACCTTTATCCACTCTAGAAACCTATTCTTTTGTAGTTCCATCTTCATAAGTTGAGAATTTTATTTGTCCCAAAGAATTCCTTAATTATTTTCCTCATAAATATTAGCTATCGTGTTTTCAACTAATTTTAACTCCTTGACCATGCTTTCCTTTTTGTCATGAATCGAGGATGCCACCATAGCTTCTAACTTCTCAAGGAAGGATCAAATTGGAATGTGTTATCATATTCCATTAAATTTGTATCAAAACCTTTTCATTCCTTCTTATCGAGGGTTAGAAATTCCTCCTCTTCCAACTAAGATGCATTACATTTGAATGGACTGCCAGACTTATCATCATATATCTCCATTTGAATGAGTATAGCAGAGTGGTTTGACCCACCATGATATTGCACCCATGTTCTTATTTTCTTAATATCATAATAAAGAGACTCTAAGGTTAATAAAACTCTATATATCCTCTTTGATATTCCTACATCCCTTACTCGATTTTTTCTCTAAGTAGGATCCAATTTTATAGGCTAAATATTAAGAGGACATGCTTCCTCAATCTCGTAATAAAAATAATCTACCAAACCATAAAGTCTCATAGAAGCCACATTTTACCTCCAATTTTAATATGTTCACATGTGATTTTTGTCATAAATTCAATAAGTTTTATATGTTGATGGAGCTATGGATGGCCTAGGTTCCTTGATGCTACATATTTTCTTCATGTTGTGATGATGTCCTAGTGTTGATCATGCCCCATCATATGGATTGCATGATGTATTTTGGATAATATCTATGGGATTCTTCTTCTCATGATGATTTGTTATGGATGACATCGCACTAATATATGAAATGTAGATTACTTTCTTGAAAAGAGACCTACTACTTTGGGGCTCATATGGCATCTAAATCGCATGTAATTCCATTTCCCATGGATATATTGGCATGTTTTGGTGATATGATGGCATTTGGAGCATATTCCATGAGAGAACCCAACTTTATAGCACTTGTATGATGACTTGGACCCTCATCTTGACGGAACATTCTAGCATATTGTATATGGTTCTCACTTATGGATGCACTGTGATGATTTTTTTTTTGAGTACCTGTTGTTACAGAGAGAAACTTCCTATGGCTTGGGGGTACCAAAACAGATAGTATGACACCAAAAATCAATCTTTCCCAATACACAAGAGTAGTAAGCAACTCTAACACTAAGGGATATAGAATCATACCTTGTTTCAGACAATTGAAGTAGATCCCCGTTGAGCTTTTCCAGTGCAATTGCAATTATAATTTGCTCTAAACAACAGCAAACAAAGAAAGCATGATATATTTAAATGTGTTAGCACTACTCTAGCATATATAATCAATCATGCATAAGAAATTAAATACATACATGGATTCAATATTCTTATTCAAAATGTACATGAATTGGACAGGAAAAGATATTTCTATTAATAAATCAGAGATACAATAGTGACAAACTCTGTCTACACTTCTGCGAACTGGAGAAACCGAGTCCTCCACCACTTCAATCCTCCATCTCTAGATAGCAAGCTCAAAAAGCAAAGGAAATCTTGGGAATAACACTATGTACTCCAAGGGACAAAGGGATGCAGACTCAAGTATAAGCAAAGTTGAGGAAACAATGGGCTATAGTTTCCTTACTCTTCAATTTCTCCTCCTTCAATGTATCTAAGGGGTTCCTTATATAGCACTCCAAAGAGGTAATGGAGGGTCAAATCCGAGAGTTCTCAAGGAATTTGGAAGGCCAAGAGTCAAGTTATTCGGACTCAAATGAGGAAAAATCCAAAATAATTTGTCATTTTGCACACATCCCAATGTACATGGGTTTGAGGTCAAAAGTTGTGTATACACACGGGTATTGCTTTAAAAGCCGCATATAGGTATAAACAGGCAATTTTTGGGATGATTTTGGAACATCAAAGCATAATATAAATCCATGGGGTCCAAAGAGTCTACAGAGGGACAGGGAAGGCCATAAATGTGTGATCTACCTGGTGTGGTAAAATCAGCTATAACAGATTCCCCCTAATGTGTGAGGTCAGAGGGGTAACACGATGGCTGAAATACATTATAAAATCCATCCCAAAAGTGGATTAATGGAGACCCAGGTGGAAGAACTAGTATAATACAATAATTAATCTATGCATGTGACTGCAAATACATGTAGCAGTATTGGATACATAAGAGTACAATGGCCATGAATAGGCATGATATACAAAGTGTCATGTGTGTTCATCGCCACGTACAATATACAATGGATCAAGATATCCATAGTGGATGAAGATATCTGATATACACTGGAAACACTAGAATCATGATCATGAGAGCTGAAATCTCATGAATACTGGCACGATCAAGGAGGTAGCATACATTAAATGCCACCCAACGAGAAGGTCTTCTACACAAACCACTCGAGTACATGTCCTACTATGTGAATAGATGTTTCAAGGTCGAACATAGTATTCTATCGTCTATTTACCAGCCATTGATGTATATCATTAATACACGTGAGATAACCCACCGATAATGAAAATGGGAATCAAGGTACATAGTGCAATCTAACAAGTGTGAATAGATGTGTTGAGGTCGAACACTTGAAAGAATCCATCGATCAGGGGACATTGATGTATTCCCAAAAACTGTCGATGGCGAGAGAACCTACCACTGATGACTGTAAGTCTCAAGGCACTCAGATGAATCTAGACTCCTATTCCAGAATAAATGATCTGATGTCGATGGAATGGAATCCACTAGAAGGAGGTAATTAAGGAATCCCCCATCATCCAGCATGAGGTACTCAGCAAGGATATATAATGTGGAAGAACTCAACAAACAAGATGTGCACGAACTAGTAACAGTATCAGGGATGGCCAACATGCAAAGTCAAGATAACTGAGGAATGGCTGACTCAGGCTTCAACTTCCTTCGAACAAGAGCATAAGGAAAGTGGTGACTGGAGGTAGGTAGCATGGACTCAATATGCAAAATGGAACATCTCTGTGACATAGGAGGCGTCAACAGAGGCTCCATGGGGACTAGAAGTGTAACCAGTCGGTGGAAATAAACTCAGAGTAATGAGTACAGCTCCTAGAGTCAAACTACTAAGCCAACCAATGGATGTGATGTATAGTGCTCTGTTCAAAGGAAACACGACTCAACTGTTTCCAAAGATAACATCTTTTCATGTCCATATTTTTATGTTTTTTTATTTTTTTGTACTTTTTCAGATATTTTGAAAAGCTTGAAAAATAATAAAAGTGCTTTATAGTACATATCTAGGAGGAGATGAGTGTCAGGGACAGGCAAGCGAGTTCCAAGCAGTGGAACATACCTATGCTCAATGCAAGGAAACATGTGCAGGATAACAACACTCGGGGGAAGGTCTCCTCCCAGTAAAGGGGTGATAAAGCTGCAAAGGATATGTAGAAGGCTCTGCTTGGATAGACATGAGACAAGCTCGGGCTATATGGATTATAACTCTGAAGCAGGGAGCCGACATAAAGCTCAAGAAGACAAGCAAAACTCATGAAATGCAATTACAACTTGATATTTACAAGGGATTCCCTATGGAAAAAATCCAGCATAAAGTACAAGAGGAGTATGAAGCTCTTCCTCAAGAACATGGAGGGACTAAAAAGGGATTCCCATAACCTAAGGGGGGCATCTTAGCATGGGTACCAAATGCAAAAGGATCTAACTAGGGCACCCATGTATAGGAAAGCTCTACCATTCACACAATACCGCTTCTAATAGCAATATGAAGTTTCCGTGATATCGCGGAATGGGTTCGTACCTAAGGTTAAAATGAAACGGTCGTAAGGTCATGCAAAATGCAGGCGGATGTGAAACCCTAACCTATATGCCAGTTCAAACATTATACCTATAATACGCATGAACGGATCAAAGACTCGGTCAAAACGCGCTCAAAACGAGCCCCTACAACACCATATTAGTCCAAACGGTCCAAAAATGGTAAAAAAAGGGTCAAAACTATAGAAAGTGGGTAAAAATTTCAAAAAAAATTCTATAAAATAGTGAAAAAATGAAATTTTCCATACCATTTGAAAATTTACCCACCATAGTGCATTTGAGACCAAAAAATTCATAAGCTAATTCTGGGAGCATCAGTCCACAGAATCGCATTATGTCTGGTTCAGGTAGAAGCTCATGCCCTTCTCTTCCATTTACATGTTTTTATTTTTAAATTTGATGGTCAATTTTTAATCTTGAGCCATCCCAAAGGGGGTGTTTTTGGCCCACGCAAAAATTGGGTCTTTTTCTGCGTATAGGGTTGGGTATACACGGAAACGACCACGATACCCACGTACATACACAACTATTTTTAAAATAGTCGTGTACAGGACCGTAAACAAGAAATTGAAAGGCAAAGACTAATGGAACTTGGAAATTCTTGTGCAGGATGGTTCTAGAATGGAGAGAGCATGAACATGGTGATGTTGAAGAGGTTGTGCAAGCTGATCTAATGGCTCAACAAACGTTAAGGGCTTGTGGACTATACAAGTTTTGGCACCTTGGAAGCTTAAGGGAAAATCCAAAGCTACTCCAGCTGCTAGTGGATTACTGGGATCCTGACTCGGAGACATCTCAGTTAGAAGGGATGCTCCTCAGCCTCGAGGTTGAGGACATTTACTTTATCACAGGATTGTCCCGTAGAGGGGAGGTGGTAAACCTATGGTCTCGTGAGCTAGAAATCCGGCTCACTATAGATGAGTACATTGACGTGTATTGTGTCCTAGATACAGAAAAGGTTGGGAGTCAAATCCAAACAAACTCGATCCAAAACCTCATGTTGAAGTCCATATTGTTGGCACTGGGCAATATAGTGAGATTGGCATCTCTCCACTAAGATTCAAGACCTTTGATGTTCTATCCAGTGGAGTGTATGCGTCCTACAATATATGACTAGAGTACCTCACTATTGAGAAACATGAAACAACAGCTTACCGACTGCAAGATGGTGCGGGTGAGGAACTTCGGTTATGGAAGCATCTTGAGTGCTTTCTTTTTTGAGTGTGTGTTGGGTCTAAGCCCAAGATTTGAGATTCCCCCACACTAAGTTAGAGATCCATCTCATTTACCCTGGGAAAATGTCATGTGGATACTATGAGGGGGGTGGGTAGCCAACCCCTACCCAGCAGACTTCTTTCTCTAGTGGCGTAGACAAATCATCACCATATATGCAGGGATCGAATTCCTTGGAGACCCAGACATGCCCATACCACCAGGCTTTGAATATGGAGAGATAGGTAATGAATATCGACTCCAACTTGTTTTCTGAATTATTAAATTTTTTGTGTTTTTTGATATATGGAATCAAAAAGACGTGTTTTTGGTGTGGTGACATATAGTGATACTCTGTCAGGTACATGCAGATGTGGGACCACAATGGCCAGATGGTTTCCCTCGTCATCGACAGAGGGGAAGATGAGATGAGATCATGGGTGTGGATGCAGAGTGTATGCTCCAAAGCATTCACACGAACTTCGTTCAATTGACACATAGAGTTCCCATGGCGCAAGTCAAGGACTTGCCTGAGGCCATGCAGATCCAGGTGGTTGGAGTACCACGAGCATGGGTTCATTTATTTTGTCGACTATCTAGAGTCGTAGTGTGCTACCATGATCAGCACCCTCCTCCCCCACAGGCTTAGAGGCTTTGGGTATATTTTTTGTATGACTGTGTAGTATATATTGGTGGCTCGGAAGCCCCATTTTTGTATATGACACTTATGTATTATGACACCACATTTTTGGACATATATTTTAATGAAAAATACCTATGATGATTGGTTATTATTTTATTTACATGTGTAAATGTGTTTGTGAATGGTTTATCGTTTGTGAAAGAAATGCCAATCTAGTACATAGTTAATTAGCATATGAATTAGCAACTTGATTAAAATTTCTTGTAATATGGATGTATGTTATGTTCTCAAATTTTTGTTCAAGAAACCTAACATGCAATAACCTTTGTAACAAAGTTGGATCCCTAACATGATACAAGCCATTAAGCTATGAAACCACCAACTGCGAATCAAGACATACCTCAAGAGAGCGAATACCATGTGAAATGGCATCATGCAATAAATCAATAACAACACTATACTCTGCAACATTGTTTGATGAAGGCCGTAGACAAACCCCTCCTGAAGACAATACTTGACCCATAGGAGTATAAATCACCCAAGCAGCCGAAGCTAAGTTTTGAGTGTGGCGGCTAGAACCATCAACAAATCCTACATAAACCCTAAGACTCTATTGACATCTACCACAACAAATGTAAGCTAGTCAACAAACTCGATCACCACAAGTATACCAAAACTACGCTATGCAAATGTACAATAATATACAACAAATCAGCCTCAGTTGAAAATCATGCATAGTACTTCTTAAGATAGAGCCCATTTTTAGGCTCCACCAAGGCTATCCCTTCATAATAGACTAACTCATAGGCACCTTTCTCTAACACCTGCTTAACCACGTAAGGACCATGCCACATGGGATTAAACTTTCTTGCCCCCAAGGGTTCCTTAGCTTGGTCCCACAAGAGAACCAAGTCACCTTCACTAAACCTCCTAGGACAGACAGACTTATCATACTGGACCTTAACATGATGCTTGTTAATCTCAAGAGCCACTAAAGCATCTCGACGATGCTCATCAAGCTACTCCAAGTGGACCAAATGCTCTTCCAATGCGGAAGTGTCTAGTAAAAGCTCCATGGCTAGCTTCAATGAAGGGATTTGGCACTCAACCGGTAAGATTGACTCCACCTCATGCACAAGCTGATAGGGAGAAAAACTGGTGGCATTCTTAACCATGGTTCGATAAGCCCACAAAGCAGGATATAACATGATATGCCAATCGGTCTTGTTTTGTGCGATGGTTCATTGGAGAATGGAATTAAGTGACTTGTTCACTACTTCAACCTGTCCATTCACTTGAGGATAGTAAGAAGAGGAATGCTCTTGCTTATACCCTAACTTCGAAGACAACTCTTCCATCATCTTGTTCTAAAAGTGCATGCCATGGTCAGTGGAAAGCTCCCTCAGAATATCGAACCGGGTGATAATATTGTTGAATATGAAATGTGCGGCTGTCTCACTGTCGAATTTAATTGTGGGCCCATAGCCTCTACCCATTTCATGAAATAGTCAATAGCCACAATAATGTGATGGTTCCCCCCAGCCGAAGCTGGGTTGCAATCCATAAAATCAACCCCCCACTTGGTGAAGGGACTGGCGGTGATAATCAGATGCAAAGGGGTGGGACGAGAGCACATATTTCATACAAACATCTAGAAATGGTGGCACCACTTGACCGCATTAACGCAATCTTAAAAGACGGACAACCAAAAATAACCTGCTCTCAAAATATTTTGAGTTGCAGAAAGCCTAGATAAATGACCACCACACGCCCCTCCATGGAAATCATTCAAAACAACCTCATCTTCTTCGTGAGTTAAGCAACAACGTAAAATGGAATTGACCCCACGACGATACAAAGTGTTATCCACAATGAGGTAATTCTTCGCTACATGACGTAGTCGTCGACGCTCATCTCGTAAGAGTTGAGAAGGAACCTTCAAGGTTTGCAAGTAGACAATGATGTCCCCATACCACGGATCCATGGTGGAAATGAGAAATATGTGCTCATCAACGAACGAGTCCTCATGAACCTCTCCATCATCCAAACTCAGAAAATCGGATATAAGCTCAACAAAAATAAATGACTTCTTCGAAACAAACTCGAGGTCAATTTCTTGCAATATCACAATTCATTTATTATACTTTCCCCCTATCATCCTTCTGGTGAGGACGAACTAAAAATGGATTAATGTGAGCTATAAAAAAGTCTGGCGAAGAAGGATATAATGCCTTAGACGCTGAACCACATGGACGGTAGCTAAATCCAACTTCTCAATATGGGTATAACAAAGCTTCGCGTCAATAAGGTTTCAGCTAAGATAGTAGATGACATGCTCATTAAGCTCCTCATCCTCTTGAACTAATACCATACCAATCATCTCTTGAGACACAACCACATATATCAAAAAGTCATGGCTATAGTTGGGTGGACTAAGCACAGGGGTCGATGCCAAGCCTCTCTTCAAAGCATCGAAAGACTCCTGGTCTTGCTCATCCCATATAAAAAGAGTGTCTTTCTTCAACAAATGCATAAAGCTTTAGTCAAATTGGAAAAATTGACCACAAATCTTCACGAGAAGTTCACCATACCTTGCAAACACTGAAGATGTCTAATGTTATGCGAGGGAGACAATTGAAGTATTGCCTCAACCTTCAAAGGATTGACCCTTATACCCTCCTTGGAAACAATGAACCCTAGTAAGCGACCAACTTTCATGCAAAATATGCACTTATGAAGATTTAACCGAATTTAATAACGGTGGCATCTTTCGAAAACCAAATGCAAATGATAAGGATGACGCACCCTCATACGAGAGTGAGCAGCTAAGTCATCCAAATACACTTCAATAATATTTTTAAGATCATGAAAGGCAAAGGTCATAGCCTGTTGAAATGTTGCTCCACCGTTTTTAAGGCCGAAGGGCATCTTCCAATATGAAAAAGTACCCCAAGGAAAATTAAAGTAGTCTTATGCTGGTCCTCAGGTTTAATCTGAATTTGATTATATCCAGAAAAGTCATCCATAAAGGAGGAAACTTTGCTCCCCACACACTCTTCCAAAATTTGATCAGTAACTGGTGTGGGGAAGTTATCGTTAGGATAGGCGCAATTCAAATCTCTAAAATCGGTGCATACACGGATCGTTCCATGTTTCTTATCCATCGGAATGGGATTTGACACCCACACTGTCAAGGGAATGGGATAGATGAAGCCAGCTTTGAGTAACTTCTCTATCTCAACCTTAATAGCAGGTGCATTCCTAGCATTCATAGCACGCAAACATTTTCAAACAGGTTTATCATTCGGATAGGTTTTGATTTCATGCTCGACAATGTGAGGGTCAATTTCGGGCATTTCCTCGTACGACCAAGCAAAAACATCTCAAAATTCTTTAAAAATCTTGGTGTACTCTCAAATCTCATCAGGGAAACAATTCGCCCCAATGTACATGTTTTCAATCTTGCAAGGAATGCAAGAAATATTGATAGGTATAGTTGGTGACAAGTTAGCCACGTTCCCTTCGGCATACTTGCTAAGAGAGCCAAATGGGACAAAGCTTAGGGAGAAAATAAGATCTATGATGCAAATCTCCCCAAGGTTGTTCTAACCCAAAGATGTCATTGAGACAGTCATGTGAGTGAGATGACGACACTGCCCAAGCAGGCAATGCATAAGGGTCCTCCTCCTCCTCCGTGAAGATGAAGGTCTAGACTCTACAACCGAATCAAGATTATCTTTATAAGCCACCACAGCTGTAGACAACGGCATGTTCATCTCGGTAGGGATAGAAAGTTCACCCAAAGTACTTGGAGAAGGAATATTCCAAGGATCCTCCATATGCGAAGTGCAAAAAGGAACCGAACTCAACTACGTTGAAGCCTTACCAAGACTAGAACCGATCATAAGAATGGGCGCAGCACAACTAAAAGTTTCCATTAGCGAAGGATACATACCCACCCCAACATTCTCAATTGTCGATTGAGAATGATCGATAACCAGGATAGAAGCTCTCGACGATTCTTTCGAACTAGAATTATCAAAGGATTGTTGATCGATCGTCACAATATTCCCATCCAAAGGAAAAAAAATGACCCGAATGAGTGACGATGCAACCGCTTGCATATTGTAAATCCATTTCCTACCCAGTAAAATATTATAGTCAAGGGGTGCATCAACCACCTCAACCTAGATCACAATGGTATTTCCTCCCAATTGGACCTCAAGGGAAGGAAGAATGTTGTGCGGCCAAAACAATCTTCCAACAAACACAGTTAACATGGTGCCCGAATTAGACAACAGAGGAGAACCCAACCCCTTATAACATGAAAAATACATCATGGAAGCCTCAGCGCATTCATCAATCAGAGTGCGATTGATGGTGTTGTTTAGACACTCTACATGAACCAAAATGGACACATATTAAGGCAAGCGAGGCTGGACTCCATGAGTTTCAAATTTGATCACTGAAGAAGAGCTTCCATCAGCCACCCCAAGAGCAAACAACAAGTATTTCCTTTGCGGAGGACAAGTTTGAAGAACTTCTAAAGTGGACATCGCACAAGGAGTCCATCCCAAATCCTCAATGATATAATAGTTATGGGCGGCTCGAGAATTAGGATTGTGCCCCAAATGATTCAAGACTCCCTTAGGAATGCGAGGTGGAGCTTCAAGCTTATCACTAGGTTTTTCGATAAGCAAAGGGATCTCAGGTGGAGCGGGTTCTTTTCCCAGTTTCGGTTGCGACATACCATAATCCTTAGAACGAGTCACCACATTTTTGGTAGACATCATATTAATGCAATCATGACCACTAACGGTGTCCAACGGGTTTGGATTCCCACCAAAAGCACCACCATGATCTACGATCCTCAAGTTCATATTCTGATTTTGTGGTAAAGGATTTGTCAACACAGTTGGGCCTTGTGCAATGAACTTTGAGGCATCTTCCATCCGAGGGCACAAGTGAGTGAGGTGATCATCCCCACAAAGCTTACAAGGAGATTTAAACTTACGCTTAGGTTTCTTGTCCCCTCCATTATTATTGTTGTTGTTCAGTTGTCATTGTTATCATTTTCATTCCTATTCCCACCCTTTCGATTGTTTTTACCTTTCTTCTTATTCTGTTCAACTTGTTGGTTACCTTTCTAGTTCGACAATTGCACTGAAAGTACATTCGTCGTTTGGGTAGGATGAGATGAAGTCGTGGCTTGTCCCGAAGCACGATGGTTAATAGATAAATTATTCATTTGGTTTGTAACCAAGCTTACCCGCTTAGCACTTGTGGAGCCAACAATTCCATTGACATGTGGCCCAAGTTTGAACTTAGGGTCGAAATTGGATCTAGGTGCGTTCGGTATGATCTCATATAAGAGCCCAGATTGAGCATAAATCAAATCTAGTTGTTGAGGTCTAAAGATAGCTTGTTCCTTGTTTTGCACTCTGGATTTGGAAACATCATTTGCTATGTAAGGCAATAAATACTTGAGGAACCATTCCAAAAGGAACTCTAGTGCTATAAAGGCCTTAATCATTATCTTCTGTCTATGCCACTCTTGAATGTGATCAGATATATGTGTGACTTTGTCCTGCCAAAATATCAACAAGAGTTCAGTACTGACATTGTAACGCACGGGTAGCTGAAAGTGATTGAGGAAGGTCATATCAAGGTCATTAAACAATGTATAAGTCCTCCCAAGAAACTCTATGTACCAATTCATCACAGGCCTCGTAAGGGTGCATTAAAATAGCCTTAAATGAATTGAATCGTGATTCAAGGAGTTTGAAGAGCACCAAAAGTGGAACATCGTGACGTGCTCACCAGGATCTTCACCAACCTTACCTTCAAACTTTGGAATTTCCGAAGGAAGCTTGGTGAGAACGACCGGCCATGTAGGGTCATGAGACACAGGATCATTTTTCAATCTCGACAAGTTAGGTAAGTTCAACGATGTAAGGAAAGGGAGCCTATGTCGATCCATTTGGTTCCATGCTCCCTGATAGGGCTGGTTCACATAGGTTTGATTGCTATAGACACCATGTCCTTAGCAAGTGGGATAATAACCTCCTCCCATTTGACCCATATAGGTTTGTGTGTTATAGTTTGGAGTACCTTGAGGCTGGGGTGCTATGAATCCATAGTTAGGAGACTGATAAGCGGGTTGATACTTGGACCCATAAGGTGTATAGGTTTTTCCATAATACGCTCCATAGGATGGTCCATAATTTGGTCCATAAGACTGTCCATAAGATGGTCCATAAGATGTTCCATGAGATGGCACATACCCGATGGACACATAAGGAGGCAAATGGCCTTGCAACACTATGATGTGACCAGACGTGGGACGGACATGAATAATGGTAGAACTTCAGCCCAAAGGACCATGTGAGTTAGGAAGAGGATGTGTCGTCAAAAATTCATTTGAAGGAATTGGTATTGAACACGATGGAATATGGGAAGGGATGTAACTTGTGCCCCCAATATTCACATGTTTAGGATCAGTCCCCTGAATGGGAACGACAATGCTAGGCCTAGGATGCATGTGTGAAGAAACCTCCACCACAGGGATGGAAGGTGTAATATGACTAGTGCTACCAAACCTCTCTACCTGGAAAGGGATGGAAGTGCCCCAAGGCGCAACACCAAGGTCAAAAACCAATCCGACATTGGGTGTCAAACCAGTCTTGGGAAGGTATGGCATGCCATACCTTATTGTGCTAGTACTAGTGGGTGCATGGTGAGTCTCATGGTTCAGAATACGTGACCAATATCGACGGTTTGTGTGCATGTATCCTGAGAATTGTGAAGGATCATATGGTGATGTCCCACCCATAGAAGGGCCTGACCCTACCAGAGTCCCATATGTGCTTGAAGGTTCAACCTCCCATACATGAGCTGGAATATCAGGGATCTCCAAGATCTCAAGCTCATGGTCACTCATGGTGTGTGAATCAAAGTGAGAGTTAGTCTGCCTAGACTGTCTGGTTCTCTCTCCCAAAGGAGGAGGAGACGTAGAAGGTAGAAGTCCTAGTAAACAACGAGAATGGTGGAGCACCGCACGTGGATCCGCAATGACTCAACAAAAAGAAAATACTTGGTCTAACTATGTAAACCTAAGCAAGCTAGCATACACAGATAACACTCTTAAGAAAATATATAGCCAAAAGACAGGCAAACCAAGGGGAGGATATGTGAGCTCCTGAATGCAGCATGTATGCCTCACCTAGGAGAGGCTTGAGACTCCCATACACTACAAGAGGAAGTTTGTAACCAATTATAGTGGCCCTCAGCTTCAATGCATAAAGCGCCTATTTTGTCCAACCCCTACCTAGCTAGGACACCTGCAGAATAACCTCTGCAAGTACCCCCTGTGATACCTAGGTAAGGAAACTAAGGTCACCCCAATATAATCAATGCTCAGGCAAGCAGTCGCAAGTGGGATCGACCGTATGGGAAGGGTAGCAAAGACCGAAGCTTGAAATCACAACTGGTACCCAAGGGTGCACTAATCGATACCTCAAAGGCCCCCAGATATGAATACGATCCTAGAAATATATCAAGCACTCACAGAAAGTGACCAGGGGTCATCCCAATCACAATTGTGCACGTTGTCTCATGCTTGAATCATGTGTAAGAGGAGCTTCTTGAGAAACACTAATTATACCAAGGATTTCTCACTCTCACCTAGACAGACACCTAATTGTTTGTGTTTAGTAGTCTTGGATAATTGACTCACAATGAACTATTCCAAGACTCTAAATCCTAATCTTGTTAGTGAACCCTATAAAAGAAAAATGTGTAGTTCATTTTAATTAAGCGTTGATTTTAATGGATGTAATTACTCAAAGGGAGATGGTTATGCAACTAATGATATTGAGACTCGTCAGTGAAATACATGTGCACACCTAACAAACGATGTCAAGTGCAATCTTTTTTAGCATGAAAAACAGGGTATGCCACTACATGAGATGCAAGTTTTTCCTTTAAATAAGAATGTAATAATTCCTAAATGAAAACCTGAATATAATTCACTAAGCAAACCTAATGCAAGTACCATGCGAGTGCAAAAATGAAAGAATTCATAATGATGTAAAAGCAAAATATTTTTGTATTTTTAGAAATAAATGAGATATAAAAAGCACTAACAAACTCTATAGCTCTCAGAACCTACAACCACTAACAAACAGCAGCCAAGCAAGGCACCAAGATAAAAGAGACCTAATGCACTAATCCCAAAACAAAAAGGAAAAAATGAATGACAGGAACAAAGCCTAATTGACAATAAATCAAAAAGGGTCTCTGGTCAGAAACAGATGTTGTATATAGACACCAACATTACCCAATAAGACTCAGCAATCATCAAAACTCACCCAGCAACACTCAATCTCCCAAATAAATCTCAAATCCAAAGCATGCGTAACTGTATGCAGTAAACATGCGTACATATACGGGAATTCAATAGAAACCACATGTATACACGACTATAATGCAAATACTCGCGTACATGAAGAAAAAGGAAGAAAAATAGGGCAAAATGATAAGCCAAGATCAAGTTACTCCTACAGGACACTACTAGGCAAACATACCTCCAGACCTGACACATAAACAAAGAAATAAATAGCAATTCAAGCACATTGAATACCCAATCCCCAAAGAAAAATAACTAGGAACCTCCCCAAGGGAGTCACCAATTCTGTTACAGAGAGAAACTTTCTATGGATTGGGGGTACCACAACAGACAGTATGACACCAGAAATCAATATTTCCCAATACACAAGAGTAGTAAGCAAATCGAACACTAAGGGATATAGAATCATACCTTGTTCCATATGGTTGAAGTAGATCCGTGTTGAGCTTTTCCAATGCAATTGCAATTATAATTTGCTCTCAACAACAGCAAACAAAGAAAGCATGATATACATAAATGTGTTATCACTACTATAGCATATATAATCAATCATGTATAAGCAATTAAATACATCCATGGATTCAATATTCATATTCAAAATGCACATGAGTTGGACAAGAAAAGATATTTCTATTAATAAATCAAATATACAATAGTGACAAAGTTTGTTGGAACTTCTACGAACCGGAGAAACTGAGTCCTCCACTTGGGCCTCCACCACTTCAATCCTCCATCGCTCGATAGCAAGCTCACAAAGCAAAGGCGAGCTTGGGAAGAACACTATGCGCTCCAAGGGACAAAGGGATGCAGACTCAAGTATAAGCAAAGTTGAGGCAACAATGGACTATAGTTTCCTTACTCTTCAATTTCTCCTCCTTTAATGTATCCAAGGGGTTCCTTATATAGCACTCCAAAGAGGTAATGGAGGGTCAAATCCGAGTGTTCTCAAGGCATTTGGAAGGCCAAGAGTCAAGTTATTTGGACTCAAATGAGGAAAACTCCACAAATATTTTTCATTTTGCACACATCCTGATGTACGCGGGTTTGAGGTCTAAAGTTGCACATACACGCGGGTATTGCTTTAAAAGTCACGTATAGATATAAACAGGAAATTTTTGGGGGTGAGCTTGGAACATCAAATCATAATATAAGTCCATGGGGTCCAAAGAGTCTGCAGAGGGACATGGAAGGCCATAAATGTGTGATCTACCTGGTGTGGTAAAATCAGCTATAACACCTATGTTCCTACATATTTGGTTGGAATGATGGCATGGCTAGCTATCATTTTATTGGGGTATTCTTTCTTTATATCACATGAAGGGAGCCTTAGTGCTATTGTCTATCATGATTGGTAAAGTGCTCCACTTTTTTTTTAATTGGCACATGTGATGGCATTCTAGTAGCTTGTAGAAGGGGTTATCCCCTTATTCATGGTGTTGGTTGATGATTGTGGGCACTTGTTCATGATTTGTATGTTCCTATTATTGATGGTATCCTTGGTTTATAGGTTGATGAGTTGGTATTGGAGTTTGAATTGGTTATTATGTGGACATTCATTGCACATATGCTGATGTTTTCCTTACTTTGATGAGCTATTACACATGGTTGAGGGTTTGAATCCTTAATGTGTGGATGCAACCTCTTTCACTTTATGACTTGTTCTATATTCAAACATGCATTCCTTGATGGGTGTCCACTTTTTTTAGGCCACTTTCACACTCAACTATTTACTCATTCATCCATGCCATGTTTTGAGGAGAGTTCACCCTAGGATTATTTTTGGTGCACCTTTTTTGAGGTTTTCTTAGAGGGAGTTCACCATTGAAGGGCCTCTCACACAAGTGGCGTGACTTTAATGTTGGATCATTTAACTTGGAGGTAGTCCTTTCATCATTTTATGCCATATTTGAGGAAATGTTCAACCATCTTCCCCCTTTTTCCTTGGGGCATTCTCTCATGTAGGGTTTCTAGTATCCAATGTCATGTCTATATATTGAAGTGCTCCACTCTTTTGGATCCTATTCAGTGGGATGTCTACTTTGGAGGTTTCTAACATGGTCCCACACCCTATTTTGAGGATGGAATTCACCATTTAGAGCATTTACTACATATTTTTGGAGTGTTTATATGCCATGTTTAGAGGACCATTCCATGATGGAGGTATTTTGATGATGTTTTCATTCTCATTTCAAGATAGGGTTCCACATTTGAGATATTTTGGATGAGGGTGTTCACTTGGGATGTGTCCCACTTGCCATTACACATCATTTCATGCTAATTTTGGAGTTAGCATCCACTTTTGGAGGGATTGTCACATGATTTGAGGAGTTCGTTCCACTTTTGGAGTAGATCCAAGGGGTAAAACCCTATATCTAGGATTTATTCCTTTCTTGTTGGACTAATATTTTCTTGGAGCGCTAGCCTTAGAGAGCCTTTCACTATTAGAAAAAGGGTAATTTATGACTAAAAAACTATTAAATTCATGATTTAAATGACTAATTTTGGTCAGGAAACCAATGGTGTTTTATTGCCAACAACTTATAACGTGATTAAATTTATGATTGAATAAATTTAGTCATTTATTGGTTGTTCTACTTCGCTAACTTGTATTATATTTAGTCATTTAAATGGTAGTTTATTTAGTCGTTGTAGTCATTGATTGTCATCAATGGTAGTATATTTAGCCATTTTAAGCATTAATTGTCATCAACAAGTAGTATAATTAGTCATTTTTAATCATTAATTGCCATCAAATGGTAGTATATCTAGTCATTGATTTACGTAAAACGGAAGTATATTTAGTCATTGATTTTTGTCAAATGGTAATATATTTAGTCATTGATTGTCATCAATTGGTACTATGTTTAGTCATTAATCACTAAATGTTTTCAATTAGTAGTATATTGATATATTATTTATTAGTAGCATAATCATTAGTGTAGTGTAATTATTGTACAATATTATTGGATGAACTAGTATCAATGAAACATAGTTACCAAAATTTAACAACATATAAGTACTAAACTTGAATTAAAACATAAAATCAAATAAAAACATATACAATACACAATTCAATTCAAAGATTACATAAGAACTTGCACAAATTCATCATTGGAATTGTTTCCTATAAATGCACAATTTAACATAGAAATTGCACAAGGATGGGCAGCCATTTAACTTCACCATTTCATAGGCAACCATTTATCATTAACATTGGTGTCTCATATATGTATAATTCAACTCTAAAATTACAAAAGAATGTGTAATAAACCACATGGTGTCAATTTCTCTACATTGAATGTATTACTCAAAGTAAACCAGTTTACATCATGGCGATGACATCAACATTTCATTGAGTCACTGGATAGAACCATTCATCTTTAGCAAATATGCCTAGATTTATATCCTGTTTGATGTCTACTTTTCATTTTTTGAAATTTCTTGCAGCATCTCTGGAAAGCAGTCCATGGCAATTAAAAAACCTTGGAAATGCCCATAGAAATCCAATGTTTCCCTTACTGTCATTTCACCAAGGTGCAAGTGATTCTAGATAATATAAGTAGACGTTCTTTGAGGAGTTCCCATTGTAGGTTAAAGTTCCAATTACCTCTACAAGGAAAAAGAAACATTGTTTCTATAAGAAATAAAATACGTAAATATTGTCATATAATGGATCATAAAGGATTTGTCATCCATCACTAAAACACTTGAACAAGTTTTTTTTCTCAAACCAATCACTGAATTGAATAAACCGTATGTTTCAAGTTTTCATGTTATTTGTTTGCAGTACTTTTAATTAAACATCATACATGAAATATCATTTAAAAGCTCACGAAGGACGATACAGATGCACTACAAGAAAACATCAAATAACATGAATTTTCCCCACACTCTTACCATCCATGTTTCAAATCCATGCACAAATAATCATTTCGATCAGACTTAATAGAAAATAAAATAAAACCACTACCTTTATAAGCAACACTAATCCATTGGCTAAAATGACTAGTTTTTATTTTCTTAAACCAATTACTTAATTTGACAAACCAAATATTAAAAATATATAGCAGAAATCCTTTCCATAAGTTCTATCAACCTTTATCACAAAATAGCACGTAAAAGCTTAAAATAATAATTTTTATAAGCATTTTGCTAGAAACATTTATAATATATTTTTGAGAGAACAATTAAAAACAAATAGCATTCCCATAATGGAGACACAAAACAACTCTGAAACTAGTGAAAATACAACTAAGATTATTGTTTCTATAAAGAGGGAACAAATTATTAGTTTTGTATCTAGATGAACTCAATGCTATAAACATACCCTTTAATGTTCATTTAATTAAATAGGGATTTTGTATAACTTGTAAAGTAGAGAATATATACCGTGACAATCTTCATTATGCACACTTTCACTCAAAAAATGAACACCTTCCATATGATTTTGTGTTTCATCAACAACTTTGGTATCCAATTCCATGTTTTCTTCCTTTTTTTTCACAGAAAAAAACCATATATATATATATAACATATACATTCCACATATAGACAAATAGCTAGTATGTCTATTGTCAAAAATCTGTCCAGCAGCAAAAAACTGTTCTGAAATCTTTACGATAAAAACATCTTTAAAAAGAGGCTTTATCAACACTTAATACAGTAATGTATCAAAGCTATGCAAAAATAAACTTCACAATCCACAAACTGTTCTATGAAAAAAAAAACAGGTTATTGACCAAAAGCATTATACTTCACATTTTTCACAATCTGTTAAACTGAAAACTGATCTTTTAACTTCAAAAGTTAATCCAGGATCAAAGGCATCCAAATCTTCAAATTCCAACTTTCGCACCACCTGTGTTAAAAAAACATGACAATGTTGGAGCATTTAGCTGCCCTCCTGTGTTAAAAAAGCGTGACAATGTTGGAGCATTCAACTGCCCGATGCTCTGATATCTGCCAAGATCCACTTAAAACATTAGATCCATCTTTAACCAGTAAGTCTGCACAAGAATTTTGTTCTCAATAAATATGCATAAACTGCACATTTTCGAACAAATCTACCAATCTGTGAACTTCAAGCAAAATTTGCTCACGCAGAATTTTAAGAATTCGATACTTACCAGATTCCCAGTTGATTACAAGCTGCGAGTCTCCAAAAATCTACAAGTTCTTATAGTTATGTTGCAAAGACAATGTAAGAAGAAGCTTTAAACCAATAAGTTCAGCATAATTATTGGTTCCAAAACCCAATCCAGCTTTGAAAGTATAATAGTGATCATCAGAAATAAAAAGCACACCCCCAACACCACATATTTTTGGATCCCCAGATGTCGAACCATCAAAATATCCCTAAGGGTATGTCTTATCAATCACTTTAGCCACAACCTGTCTAATACTGATAATCTTATCTTGTGGGAAAGAACTCAATCATCCCAAACAGAAAGCTGATACCTGGGAAGGAGATAGAACATAATCTTCAAAACAGCTTTGATTACGAGCTTTCCGAATGTGCCATAACACAATGATAAGCAGAGATCTAATATTTTTCACTTCCCCCTTCATACACCAATTCTTCAGACAAAGACTAACTGAAATACGAATCCATAAATTGTTAAATCCCAACTTAGCTTCAAGTTTAGACCACACTTGTATAGTATAAGGGCATTCCACACCAAGATGAAGATTAGACTCAGTTTCATATTTGCATAACTAGAATCTACTAGGCCCTTCCTTACCTTTACTACAAATAACATCCCATGTTAAAGCTTTATCCTTTAATAAGAACTAGCAAAACTTTTTTGCTTTCAATGGGCATTTAAACTTCCAAAGAACCTTCCACCACCAAGAAAGTTCATCCATCTGTCTATCCAAAATTAATTGAAGATAACCAGATCTAGGAGTGTGTTTCCCTGAGTTAGACTGATTCCAAATCAGGAGATCCTCATCACCTGTCAATCTGACATGACTAGTTTTTAGAATACCCAAGTATTCACTCCAACAGGTAATATCTTGTTGATCAGTGAGACCAATCAGAGCAGCTGTAAACCAATCTTGATTATTCAACAGAGACATATCAATACAACCAATATCACTAAGAAAAAATAAACCAGCATAATGAATTTTATCCACCAGACTAATTGGTAGAATGTGTCTCCACTTACAGCCTACCCAAGGATCCACTCCAATTCTAACATTCACTTCGTTCCCAACCTTCCAAATGAGAAAGTTACCAATATGGTCAAATGACCAAAGAACTGCTTTCCAGCAGATGGACATGCATCTTTTCTTTTTAACTGTCGCACAGATCCAATCCAAGAGGGATAAAGGAGAAATATACTTTTGAATAGCAATTTGCACCCAAAGATCCGTTCCATGAAGAAAATTCCAAACATTCTTCACAGCAAGTGCTTTGGCAAACAGAGCTGGTATCTTCAACCCCCAGCCTCCCAAAAAATTTGGACATGCTAAGTTTTTCCAAGATGTCCAAGGCAATCCAGAAGTGTCTGAATTCCCTAACCATAAGAATTTAAAACATAATCTTCTAATTTTTTCAATGATGCCCAAAGGTATCCAAAAATGCATCTAATACACAGGGATAGCTTCTAATATAGATTTAACCAAAATGAGCTTACCTCCTTTGGACAACCAACGAAAACTCCAGTTCTTGATTCTCTTTTCCACCTTAACCACCAGCCAATCCCAATCTTTATTGTAGTATCTGCAAGGTTTGAGAAAAAACCCAAGGTATTTCAAACCAAACTCAAGTTTAGTAACAGTAAAAGAAAAGATATTCTAAACAGTAACCAATTCAGCGTCATCCAACCTGGAGTAAAGTAATGCTGATTTATTTACATTTATTAGCATCCCTGAGGCTTTACAAAAAGTTTGCATAATCTCATAAAGAAATGATAGAGATTGCTCAGAACCATCCGACACCATGACAATGTCATCAACAAATAAAACATGACTTAATGTAATATCATTCCCAAAATATATTCCATGAAAAACTCCAGATGTTTTAGCAGCTATTAAAGCCCTACCCAGTCCTTCAACAACTATAAGAAGGAGCAGAGCCAAAGGAAAACCTTGCCTCAATCCTCTGCCTGATTTGAAAAAAGATGAGGCCACTCCATTAATCAAAACATCAAATGAGACAAATCAAAGATTGCTCATGATCCATGAAATAAAAGGAACAGAGAAACCCATTTTAGAAAGGATTATCCTTAGATAAGTCCAACTAACTCTGTCATAAGCTTTAGACAGGTCAATTTTTAGAACCACAAACTTCAAATTTTTAACATAAATGGTATGTAGTCCTTCCTGAATTACTCCAACAGCATCATGAATCTGTCTACCCTAAAAAACCAAATTGTTCACTAGAAATGTACCTGCCAAGTACCATTTTAATATGAGTTGAAATAATCTTCCCAATGATTTCGTAACAAAAATTACATAAAGATATTGGTCTAAAGTCTTCAAAAGATTTAGGCAAATTAGTTCTAGGAATTAAGGCAATAAAAGTTGAATTGAAAGTGGCAGGTACTTTACCAAACTTCTGGGAGTCATCAACAACCCTTAATAGATCCAGACCCAAAACATCAAAAAGCACATGATAAAATTCCACCGGGATCCCATCCGGACTCGGGCTCTTATCATTTTTACTTATAGCTAAAACATTTTGAATTTCCAACAATGAAACAGGAAGCATAAGTTCTTCATTCTCCAAGTCAAATATAGAAGTAGGAAAAAACTTAGCAATATTCATAATTTTCGGAAGATGTAGTGTCTTATCTTCCTGAAACAAATGCTCAAAATGTTGCACCCCAGCCTTAGCTATTGAATCAAAACCTTCCACTAAAAGTCCACCATCCCCTTCAATTTTCCATATAGAGTTAATATTCTTCCTATGGTTGGCAAATTTATGAAAGAAAGAGGTATTGTCATCCCCACATAAAATCCAAGTAGCCCTACTTTTCTGTCTAGCTTCCTGCTCACAAACTAATAGGATATTTCTCCAACGTGATTCCAGATTAACAAGAGAAATCTTATCAGCTTCGTGGAAAAACCAAAACCAGGTTTGTTAAAAGAATCTGCAATCGAACCTTCAACTTTCACTAATTATTCTATCTCCAAATCCTTTTGCTTGACAAACCATGAAATGGAAACCTCCTTGATAGTTTTAAGATTTGCCACAAAATGAGAAACAGTCGAAACCAAAGGGTTATCCACATACACAATCCAGGAGGCCTTAAGTAAGTCAACAAAAACCTCATTTGATAACCAGTGGGCATTAAATTTGAAAGGAGACCGTGGTTTAGGATTATTGGTCAATAACTGAAGGAAAACATGCTGATGATCAGAATCCCCCCCACATCCCACCCATTGTCGAAGGTGCAGATCTAAATCTAGGAAATCTGCAGATACCAGTAGTCTGTCCAAACGCTTGCATATATTATCATTACCAACTATTCTATTAGACCATGTAGGAACTAAAACATGTGGAACAATATCCACAAGCCCAAATGTTTCCAAAGTTGCAGCGAAGAAATCTGTTAAGCTATCCACCCTTGCCTTATCACCCCAGATTTTCGAGCGGCCCAAATAGAAATTCAGGTCACCCCCTAAAATCAGCCTATAAGATTTAAGACTTTCCACAGAGAGGAGGTAGTTCCAGAATTTAACCCTATCAAAATAGGGTCCATAAACATTCATAAAACATATAACCTCCTTCAATTCAATGGAATACAAGGATACAAATAAACCAGAATCCACCGCCCACACATTTATCATTTGAAATGCTCTAGTGCTCCAACCCAGTAACAAGCCTCCAGACTTTCCTTTAGCATCCAGTGAAATAAAAAACCCAACCAGAAAGCATAAATTCCAACTCACCAGCCAAACTAATCCCCTCACCCATGATTTCTTGTAAAAATAAAACATCAACAAACTGCTCTTCTACCATCCTACGAATAGCTATTTTTTTAGGTAGACTAGCTAAACCTCGACAATTTAATGTTGTCACAATCATGGTGAACATCTAGATTGGGCTTCTACTCTAAGTGCCCCAGATTGGTGATCCAAAGATATAGGATCCTTCTCATGTAAAATAGAAACCCTAGGATTTGTTCCCATCAAAACCCGAGACTATGCTTTTTTCAAAACCCCGGTCATAACATTCTTTGAACATGATCTGAGAAAATAACCTTTATCTTTAAACAAATAGTCTTTCACAATAGATACAAACCCTAAACCACATAATGAGAAATCCAAATTTTTAGAAACAGACTGATTCTCCATCAACGGCTCAAAAGGTTTTAAATCATTAAACCCAGGAAAATTAAAATTTTCATCAATAAAAGGCTTATCCCAAACAATAGGTTTAAGAACATCCAACGATAAAAACTGATCTTCCATATCATGATCCAAAGAAACATTAGATAAAGGATCCTCCATAGGATGATACGAAAGTTTAGGCTCATCAGGAACCAAACCTAAATCGGAAACCTATACCACAGGCTCAAACCAAGGTATACTATGAATTTCGGGGCCTTCCCCCAAAATTTTAGAACCTAAGTTATCCAAACCCTTCATAGGAATGACGCCAACCATTCCCACAGCTTTCTTCACCCGCCATTCAGATTTGACCTTCCCACCTAATTTAAAATGAAAAGACAGACTACAATCAGAGGCTAAGTGCCCATATCGATGACACCTAAGACATTTGAAGGGAACCCTGACATAGTCCAGAGGCTGATTAAAACATAAATCAACCTTAGATATCTTCAAGTCAGCCACCAACCCCTTACTGACATCAATAAGAACTAAAATTTTACCCAGGAAACAGACCCCAGTATGGAGAAAGGAAACGTCAGCTTCAAGAAAGGTACCCAAGGAATTTCCAACCAATTTAAAGAAGTCTAGGGACCAAAACTCAAAAGGGAGGTTTGGCAATTTAACCCAAATTGGAATAGTGGCATACCTTTTAGAGCGCGGATCAAATAATGGGGTCCATCACTTCAACAGTAGGTCATTTCCTTCCCATCTCCAAAAACTAGAAAGTATTAAGTCCGATTCCGCAGCATCATGGAATTTAAAGGCAATCCATCCCCTCGGAAGGACAAACACCTCCGGGCAAATTGAAATATTATCCATCCAGGTATCCAATACCCATTTCTTTAAACTCAACGGACTGAACTTTCGCCCACCGAAACGCCCAACAAGGGTATGAGCATTAGTCAAAAAAATTTCATTCATTTTGATATCAGCACCCACCGCCAAAAGTACCGGATTTAAAGCTTTTTTAATAACCTGTGGCGATTTTCGCCCACCAGAACTAGGTACAGTCCTCTTAATGTCCAGAAAAGCCACTGGAGAAACCACAGTTCCCCCCAACGCATTCACAACTTTCTAAAGATGAATACTGGATACATCATCAAGGGCCAGCGAAACCTCCTATTCCGCAGGGATAGGAAAACTATCCGCCCGAGGGTCTGAAACAACACCAATCTCTGACCCAGAAAGATTCAAACCACAATCCTTACCCAAAAACTAAAATCAGCACCCCGCTCAGAAATCTCAGACCCTAAATGAAACACAGCCTATTCCTTCACCGAATCAGGCAGCTGCATTCCAGTAAACTTGTCCCCCACCGAAGGATTCAAAACAAATTGTTCATCAAAATCGTCATCAGAGGAGAAATCCTCTTTGCGCAAAGGCAATTCAACCGACGAAAATTCCAAACACCCATCCGTAGACTTGATGATCTGTTGAGTTTTGGGAGGTGTGCGCGCCAGCGGTTTCATGTCCCAAAGCGACATGGAGAGTAACATGGCACTACACTCTGAATAATGTATAGGAGGACAATAAAGAGCAATAACTCTATCCTGAAACCAATGCACATGATCAAAACAGAAAAATGCACACGGCCAACGTCCAAAACCAGGTTAAGACACGACCACCAAAAATATGACCATTAAAACCCCAGAACTACCTTGCTAAAAACTCTGGCAAAAAGGAGAAACACTGATAACTCCAATGAGATCTAGCAAATCCCGAAAAACTGACAAGCAATAAAGGAAAAACTCTCAAAACAATACACCCATTAAAACAAATTGCCAAGTGTTCATTCCTCTTTAATGATGAAGATCCTCAAGCCATGTCTGACTGCTCCCGACCGCTAAAACCTCCTGCCAAAATATCATCAAAAATCCTTAAAAAACCAAACAAAGATTACGTTAGCATCCTTCGCTTACGTTGGCATCCTTTGATTACGTTAGCATCCATTCGCTCCAAGAATCCCAACAACATCCTCATAAAATGTCACATACAAAAAACCATGTTTTCTTCCTACAAGAAGAGAACTATTAAAAATAAATAAAGAGAGATATTTTTTAAAGTCCACAATTGATTAAAATAAGTCATCGCAATGAGAAATTACATGACACAATAGTATTGTGGAATTTCAAATGCGATAAATCCTAGGGGTAGAAAAAATAATAAATAAAACCTAAGGATGCTTCTAATTATTCATAAATGTTCATATACAAAAGAATCAATTTCTTAAAACCCTCCATTCACCTACATGTTTATGAAATGTTTACGAATTATGAACCCTTGCTGGATATTTTTTGGTTTCATAGAACTAGTCCATATCAAATATTTAGCACTCAAATCTAGTAAAATTATATCTAAATTAGATGACGCTAATGATTAAACTCTCTATATTTTCTTTCCCTCAAATTTGTTTGTCTTGTGTGATTTCCCAAATATGCATTCAAATCTGAATGATATCTGAGTGTGGAGTCAAAATTGCAATATACATAGTATTCACTTCGTAAATATTCATTCTTATTATGGTAATAAAATCTAGGCAAGAGATATTATGAATCAATTGATTATGTGTGAGGGTCCACAAAATGCATTTGTCAAACACTCAGAAAATGTACCCAGCTAGACCCACTTTCCCATTGACATAAGTTTTGAAAATCACCTAATAAGGGAATGATCTAAACCAAGCAACCAAGTCACTCCCCCTAAATAACAACAACTACTATTATAGATTTACGTTGGGATCTATTCAACTCATCGCAAATCTAATTCAAATAGACACACCTACACCTAAATTTGCTTATTATTAAATCAACGAGTAAAAGTTATTCAATGTTCAAGCCCCAATGAGGTAAAGAAATAACAAGCAGTTATTATCCTGATAATTTCCTATAGATATTTTGATGGCATAAAGGGCTCATATAGCCCTTTAGTTCATTCAAGAACCCTCAATCACTATGCCAAATCTATAGGCCTAGGAGTGGTTATAGGAAACATTAAGGTGTTGCCGAAATTTTTAAGGTGTTACTGGAATTGAACTATCAGTGGACTTAGAAATATATTGCTCATCCTAATTGTTAGAAAAATGGGATTACAGAGCAATAACAATTAAACAAGATGTAAATATTAAACACATTACAAGAGAGACATAGATATAACGTGGTTCACCCAAGATGGGCTATGTCCACACAGAAATCGCCAGTCCTTTATTATTATACCATCCAGCAAAATGAAGGGATACAACATGCAGCAACCCCACTGCACTTCCTCTTCTCTCTCTCATAGTCTCTCTCACACAATCACATAGATTGTTTTACAATGCTACGATACAATACAAAGTCGTATTACAATGCTTTCCTTTTATAGGGGAATTACCATGGGAAATACTACGGGGCACCCAATACCATGGGTATGCAAACTGTTGGCCAACAAACATCCCAAAAAAATTCTTCCAGGGGGTTCTCCCTCGAAGCCCCTTTCTCGTAGGCACTGCCCTCGTACCCCCCAGTTGGGATGAGTGTATAGTAAAACTGGGGTACAAACACAGTTGAACAATAACATATCTGAATCTGGAAGATCAAGCTCCACAACCAACAATCTCTCACTTAGAGAGTAATCACAAACAACTCCACCGTTGTTGCACTTGCTGGACTATACTCTGAACCTTGGACTTGGAAAATTTATCATTTTCACCTTCATGCTTGAAGGCCAACAGAAACCGAGTAGGAACTCAATTTCTGTCAGGTTACTACAAGATCTTGGCTAGTATGTATATTTTCCAACTTTAACAGTTCATCTTCCAAAAAATATCTTATGAAATGGTACTTGAGTTGTATATGTTTAGTCTTTGAATGAAAGGTTGAGTTCTTTGCAAGATTAATGGCACTCTAGCTATCAATGTACAACCTGTTATTCTCCTGCTTCTTACCAAATTCCTCCAAGAACCTCTGCAACCAAATCATCTCTTTACTAGCCTTTGTAGCAACAACATACTCTACTTCCCTTGTTGAAAGTGAAACAACCTTTTGCAGTTTCGAAATCCAACTTATTGTTGTTCCGCCCACAATAAAGACATACCCTGTGGTTCTCCTCTTATTGTCTTTATCACCAGCCATATATGCGTCAACATATCCCTATAGAACAATGTCTGAACATCCAAAACATAAATCATGGGAAGTGGTACCTCTCAAATACCTGAGAATCCAATGTACTTCCTTCCAATGCTCTTTACCTGTATTGTTGATATACCTACTCACAACTCCCACTACATGTGCAATATCCGGTCTTATGCACACCATGGCATACATCAAGTTGTCAACTGCTGATGAATAGGGAACCTTGGACATGTATTCTATCACTTTATGTGTCTTGGGACACATATCATTACTTAGTTTGAAATTTTGTTGGCCAAAGGTGTACTAACCAGTTTTTCATTATGCATTATAAACCTCTCCAACACCTATGTACTCAACTTGAGACAATGTCAAAGTGTTATTTTTCCTATCTCTTGTTATTCTCATACCAAGGATTTGCTTTGTAGCACTCAAATCCTTCATCGTAGATGATTTATCTAGTTTTCTTTTGAGCACATTATATCCTACATGTTAGACCCTACAACAAGCATGTCTTCCACATACAATAACAATATAATATATCTTCCATTATCTAGACTCTTGAAATAAACACAGTGGTCAGAATGGCATCTACTATAACCCTTCTTTGTCATTAACTTATCAAATTTTAAATACCACTGCCTTGGAGCTTGCTTCGGTCCATACAAGCTCTTCTTCAACCTGCAAACCAAATTATCCTTCCCTTTGACCTCATACCCCTATGGTTGTTGCATATAAATATCTTCCTCCAAATCCCCATGGAGAAAGGTTGTCTTTACATCTAACTATTCAAGATGCAAATATACTACCACCACTAAACTTAAAATAGTCCTAATTGAAGTCATTTTAACAACAGGAGAAAATATTTCATCAAATTCTATACTTTTCTTTTGTGCAAACCCCTTTACAACAAGTCTAGTCTTGTACTGCTTCTTGCCTCCATCTTCTTCCGTCAACCTGTAAACCCATTTATTCTATAATGCCCTTTTTCCTGTAGGCAACTCAACCAAATCAAAAGCCCAATTTCTTACCAATGAGTCCATCTCCTCATTCATGCCTTGTTCCCACTTCTTTTTAGTTTCTACCTGCATTGCCTCTTCATAACATTCTGGTTCACCAGAATTAGTCATCAATAAATAATAAAGTGAACGAGAGAATCGTTCAGGGGGGCTACTTAACGTGGCAGATCTTCTTACATTTGCAGGAGTTTGAGGTACATGTTTTTGCTCTTGATTTTCTGGTGCCTTTGGGACTTCATTTTCTTTGATTTCATCAAGCATTGTGTACTCTGTGTTTTCCTTTTCTTCTTTCTTTCCCTGCAACTGATCTTTGTACATAACCTTTTCATTGAATACTACATATCTACTCCTAATTATTTTGTGATTTTCATAATACCATAAGCGATAAACAAAATCACCAACCTCGCATCCAATAAAGGTACATTTCTTGGATTTAGCCTCAAGCTTTGTTCTATTTTCTTTATCAATATGGACAAATGCTTCACAACCAAAAGTTCTCAGAAATGAGTAGTTTACCTTGTTTCTGTCAATGCCTCCTTTGGAATCCCACCATCCAAATCACTTGAAGGCCCTCTGTTTATTAAATAAACAACAGTATCTACAGCATCAACCCAAAACTGTAAGGGAAACCCTGCATGCAATCACATACACCTTGCATGCTCCATGATCACTATGTTCATCTTTTCTGACACACCATTTTCTTGTGGTGTTCTAGGGACTGTCTTCTCTCTATGAATCCCATTGTATGAACAGTAACTATTGAACTCCTTCTTGCAGTATTCACTTCCATTATCATACCTGAGACATTTTAACTGTTTTCATGTCTCATTCTCACCCAGATATTTCCACTTCTTAAAAGTAGCAAACACATCATATTTTTGTCTAATGCAATAAACCCAAGTTTTTCTAGTTGCATCATCAATAAAAGTAACATAATAACGAGGGCCACCAAGAGATTGTACCTGAGCCAGTCCCCACACATATGTATGCACAAGCTCTAACTATTCACTCTTCTTTTGCTTCCCAACCCTAATAAATATAACTCTCTTATGTTTTCCATAAACACTGTTTTCAGAGAATTCCAAACTTACATGCTACATATTTGGAAGCAATTTCCTTGAGTGGAGAATCTGTATCCCCTTCTCACTCATGTGGCCAAGCCTATGATACCACAACATTGCCCCTGTTTCTGTGGAAGCTAAAAAGATAGAATAATCAGTATTATGATGACATAAATACAATGTACCTATCCTATATCCTTTTGCTATTACCAATGCTCCTTTAGTGATCCTCCACCACGTTTTTCCAAACGTAGATAAACAACCACTATCTCCCAACTGCCCTGTTAAGATCATATTTCTTTTCATAGAAAGAATATGCCTCACATATTTTAGTGGCCATTAATTTCCATTATTTAACTTAATATGTACCTTACCCATTCCAATAATTTTACATGGTTCATCATCCCCCAAAAAAACATGTCCAAAATCACCTAGAACATAATCATGAAAAAATTTCCTATGGGGTGTAGGATGGCATAAATCCCCTGAATATACTACCCAGTAATCACTGGTGTAATCTAATGCAAGAAACAAATCATCTTGTAACACATCACCTGCTACATTTGCTTCCTCGATAGTCTCATGCTGCTCGTCCCATTTCTTATTTGGAGCTATGCAGTCTTTCTTCATATGTCCTTTCTTACCACAATTCCAACACTTTATCTTTCCAAATATGGACTTTGATCTACCCTTTTAATACTTATTGTGATTACCTGGCCTCCTTCCTCTCTCCTTTTTTCTTCCCTGCTCTCCATAGTCAACACATTACCTGATGTCTCACCTGTGCTTTTTCTTCGCATTTCCTCGCTAAGAATAACACCAACAACATCATCAAATTTAAGACTGTTTGAACCAGGGACATAGTTACTTACATCCATGACCAAGCTATTCCAGCTTTCTGGAAATGAGCACAATATTAGAAGATCCCTAACCTCATCATCAAAGTTCACTTTTACATAACTTAGCTAACTATTAAGCATCTTAAATTCATTTAAATGGTCAGCAACAAATCCACCTTTTGACATATTCATATTAAATAAACACTTCATTAAAAATGCCTTGTTGGAAGATGAGTTTTTTTCATAGAGCTTAGCTAATGCACTCATTACACCCTCTGTATTGGGGATTTCTGCCCTACTACATGCAAAACACCTACCCTAGATCAGTCGGATCATAGGGTAGAGTTCATGGTGCGAGGGATTTCTCAACCTCAACTGGCAATAATAATTAGTAACAAAAACAATAATATTTGATCTAACTAATGCAAAAATAAAAAGATACCTTTGAAATGGGCCACTGCAGCCATTTGAGGAAGTGGTTTGTAGGATTCCCATGATCTTGGTGTGTTCTCTCCGTGTGTTCTCCAACAAAGGGTTGTCACTGGGAAAGGGATTAAGGGTTGCACGGAGAGAACTCGACGTGCAATGTGGGATTGTGTGGCTAAAGGATGTGATGGAAAAAGGTTCCAAAAAATGAATGAATGACAAAAAGTGAAAAATAAAAAGTTCAAGAATGTTTGTGGGGATGCCTTTACAATGTATTTATAGGACATTCCAAGGTTTTTTTACCCATGGTATTTTATTGTGCATGGTATTTGTCCATGGTTTTTCACCCATTCTCAATTTAGGGTTTTTTTTTCGTTTTTGGAGAGAGTGGAGTTATGTCACAATAAATGCTCAACTTTCCTGTATTTATGGGGAAAGGAATAATAATGTTTTAGACCATTTTTTTTGGAATTTTAATTGTGAAGGTCAAAATGGAGGAAATAATGGTGGGATAATGATGTATAATTATGGTTTGGACCATAGAGAGCTAGGTGAATCATTTTTGGTGTTAACATATTGCCCCCTGATGTGTGAGGGAAGGAGCTCATCATATGGTCGATATACATCATAGGATCAAAGGAAATGGTGACAACGATGGAGAAACCGAAGGGAACCATGCAAGAGTCGGAGTTTCCTCATTCGAATTGCAGTGGATTTTGGTTTGTATTACTTCTCAAAAATGGATGAGGTACATATAATCTCAGACATATATATGGATGAGGTAGGCATACCCATGCTCGTATCAATGTCTCAATATACAAATGGAGATCAAGACTCAAATAATGGGAGTCAGTTAATACATACAACTAGAAGTACATAATGGTGGCCTCAATGGGAGGTTGAATACATATACTGATATGAAGAATTGGTACATCGGAACAATGGAATTCTTATGCAATTCAATATCACAACAAATAATTCTATGCTAGATATGGAGGTGTACACAACTGTATGGACTCAATGACTGAGAGTCAAAATCTCTGAGGTACAGTAAACAACATCAAGTATTGTAGATACACTGAAGCATGACACTAAGGGGCTTCCGAACACTATCACCAACGCAGACCAAAAATCATAACGGATATGAAATTGTATGGATCCCCAAAATAGACTCACCAATGTGCTAGAGTTGGGTGACAACCGGGTTCTTCAACCAAATAATGAAGGAACCGATACCCTATATGAATCTCAACGGTGTGATAGTGTAGTTGAAGTCAAGCATGTGAGACACAACCAACCCGAAAGGCACTAAGGACTCCTTTCAAGTGGTCTAGGGAACTCATCAATGAGGTGGATGAAACCAAGATACAAGGACCACTGGGTCTATCCTCTGGAATAGATGTGTTGAGATCGACAAAGGGAGACCTGCAACTACCAAGAAAATGAGGTTTCCTTGATATAAGTGTGAGGGGGGGAACTAGAGATATGGGAATAGTAATGGGAAGGAAACATGGGTAGGGGAGTACAGGGGACTCAAAATTCCTTTGTTCAAATTATGACAGTAGGGATGACCTCGCAACAGATGATATTGACTCATGGAGAGGAAATCATAGTTGTGGACCGCATAGATGACTGCAATGGGGAGGTACTTTGGGAAGTAATTGGACAAGTGATATCCATGGGATCCAAGGGAGACTCGTTGCAGAGTAATCTGAACAAATGCGACCCAATGGGGGGGGAGTTTCCATGATGTGAGACAATATGAGATATATGTGGGCAACTAAATGCGTTGTTTGGGCCTTCTTCATAGTTTAAGGAGCATGAAGAAGGGATAGAAGTATGCTCAATATGATATTATCTCATGGATTTTTGTCGAACCCAAGACAATAAATGCTCGATGGTTTTTTCATGTTTAGAGAGTATGGAAATAGGAAGAAGATTCCAGTGGGTCTCTTTTTTATACAGTAGTCCCTTAAGTCCGAAAAAGGATAAAAATGTACAAAGGAAATATCTTCCAGGCGAAAGGGGCAGAGAGACTTATTTTTCATAGGTAGTCCAACCAGGCCAAAAAAGGTTGTGACCTATACTATTGGACGATCAGTCAAATACTTTTGCGAGCATGAACGAAACCAATTTTTCTCAATCATGTTTTCTTTATGAGAGGGATGGAAAAGAGCTTAAATACAACCCATGAGTGAGCTTTTTCATAAGTTACGGTCCCAATGTCCGACAAAGCTTAAAAGGATACAAAGGGAAACGTTCATACCTAGAAGGTGCCAGGGTGGTCCTTTTCTTTAAATAGTCTATGCATCCTGAAAAAGGAGATAAATGAGACCACATAGACACCCTTTCAAATATTTTAAGGAGCGTGAAAGAAAGCAAACGTGCTTGGCAATCTTTTCATTCTTTTAGGAGTCAGAAAAGAGCTTAATCGAAACTCTGTAATGATCAATCAAGCAAGGAGGAAGTGTTCAATATGAAGAAAGGGGTGATGTTGTGAACATGGCTGATATGGTTAAAAAAATAACAGTGGAACACTAGTGGGGCCTCCTTGCGGGATAGTGAATGGCGATAAAATAAGGCCAAGTTTGTAGTATGGATGGAGCAGAGGGATCGTGAACATGCCATTACATAAAGGGTTTGATTTGCATGGTGGCATGCAAATCGAGGTAAATCCAGGAAATGGCCCAGAAAAACAAGTAAGGAGGGAGGCAGTCTAGTAGTTCATTTCCTCACCCAGGAGCTTTTTGCACAATGGTGGCAGATACCTATCCTTATAGAGGACTATCCATATGCGGGCATGGACTACTGAGGAGATCCAGAGATGCCTCGATGTCTAGGAAAGGTCTGGGGACCTGATAGTACATATACATGACTCTTTTTGGTTTTAGTCATATATATTTTACTAGCATAGTGGTATCTAGATCATACATGTGATAGATACTGATGACATACTATGTGCATGTGCAGACGTGGGACTACACCCTCCAGTGGGGTATCACCGGTGCAGGGGCAGGATGGAGGGGTTAGATCCACCCTCTCATGTGAAAAGGAGGCGATAGAGTGCTACATTAGAATCACTGTAGTTGGACATGGAGTGACTATTAAAGGGGGTCATCGACGATGGGTGGCAGTACCTAGACGACGATCTGATCATCGCGTTCTACAAAGCTCCTCCAAAGTGGATCTCTATGATGAGTAGGATTAAGGTTGTTGTTGAGTATTTCAAAGTGTCAGAACAGGGGGATGTGTTGTTGCAGGAGGAGAGATTAGAGGAGGAGGAGGACACTAAAGAGGACACCGAGTTAGAGGAGGGTGACTCAGACTAGCAACTTGTGATGTTTCCCCCAATGCATTTGAGCATGAATATTTTTGTATGATATGTATGTGCAAACGATAAATCCTGTGGAGCTTCTCATTTTGTACTGAACATTATGATATGATATGAATGCACATGGATGCATATTTTTGTATTTTTATAGTCTCTTGTTTATGATTATGAGTATGCCTATATTATGTATATGACATATGTATGCATGAATGTATGATGATGCATGAAGCATTTTATTTCCTATATGCGATGATTGATGTGCCACTCTAGAACGTCATTTGCCATTTGGTCTGCTACACTATTGAGACTTCATGGAACATGCATGAATGAAATGGATTTGAACTGTCTAAATAAGTGTCTAGTGCGCAGGAACTTTCCAAAGAGGTAGGGATCACGTACCCAGTAGCAATTATTCAACTGGGAGACAAGCAGCTGGGATTCTGAGAAGACATCAAGGGGACGAATACCCAAGTGAAGGGCAACGGTCAAGAGACTAGCAACATCGTTATACTGAGCCTAGTTGTTGGTAGCAATACCAACACACATTTCGTTGATATGGATCAACTCATGTGACAGGGAATAAATGACCCACACAGCCGAGGCGAGATTAGGAGACCATCTACTTACGCCATCAGCGAAACCAACATAGCAAGGCAAGGTAGGATCCATTTGGAGAAAGAAAGGAAACAAATTGTGAGACTCATGGTCAAAATGATGTAAAAAAACAAAGAAAAACTATGATACAACGGTATGCATGGTGGGAGAATTCAGGCATAGAATCTCTTGAGGTAGATCCCATTGCAAGGATTCTTCAAGAAGAGACTGTCAGAGTCAGTGAATAGATATGCCCTCTTGCCAAGACATTGATGGATGGCATAAGGGCCATACCACATGGATTCAAACTTCCATTTTCCAATCTTGTCATGGGCTTGGTCATAGACAAGGACAAGACCCCCCTCGCTAAAGGTGCGTGGGTGAAATTGGAAGTCATAATCGGACTTCGATCAGGTCTTAGCTGCTTCTATCATTTGGAGAGAACCACAGCAGCCCTCATTAGTTTTTTCAAGCATAAGTAGGCATTTTTCTCATGGTGAAGTATCAGGTAGAAGCTCGATGGCAAGGCGAAGTGATGAAATATGGCATTCAATGGGAAGAATCGATTCCACACCCTGCACTAAGTGAAATGGCGTAAAACCGATGGCGGTTTTAGTCAATGTCCAGTAGGTCCAGAGGGCGAAAAAGAGCAAGTGGTGCTAGTTGGTCTTGTGTTTTTCCACCATTCGTTGGAGCATGGTTTTGAGGATCTTCTTAATAGCCTCAACTTGGCCATTTCCCTTTAAGGTAATAAGCATATGAGTATTGGTGTTCAAACTTCAACATGGCGGAGAGCTCTGTCCAAATAGCATCCTCAAAGTGAGAACCGTGGTCTGAGACTAAATAGAGGAGGACACCAAAATGAGCAATAACGTGGTTGAAAAAGAAGAGTACTACAATATCAGCCTTACAATTGAAGGTAGGCATGGCTTCGTCCCATTTGATAAAGTAATCAACTGTGACAATGATGTATTTATGGTCGTTGGTCGAAGCAGGGTTATAGGTCATGAATTCAATAGCCCTTTCGTAGAAGGGACCGACTATAATGACAAGATGTAACATCGCGAGAGGTGTCCTTGCCTTTGGCGGGAAGAGTTGGAAATTGTGACCATGTTTAACTGCGTGGATGCAATCAGTAAAGATGGTGGGCTAGAAATAACCGACGCAGAGGATATTTTGAGTGGTCGCCAAACCAGAGAGGTGGCACCATAGGCTCCACTATGATAGTCATTCAGGACTTGTTGACTTCATCATGAGTGAGGCAACAATGTAGTATGGTGTCAACACCACGGTGGTACAAGACATCACCGATAAGGAGATATTGAGTAGCTTGGTGTAGAATGCGACAATGATATTTACGGCTTAAATGGGACCCAGATTTCTGTGTGTGGAAGTAAAGGAGGATGCTCCCATACCATGGGTCTTCCATAGAGATGACGAATAGGAATTCATCAGGAATATTGATGGTGATAGGGGGTGATGTAGATGATGAAGGGGAGTCTGCCATCAAGGAAGCTAACACCAAAACTTTCATGCTTTTGGGTGTGATGAATTCCAAGTCGAACTCTTAGAGAATGACAATCCACTTAGAAGCACTATATTGTACAAGGAAGCGACTCAAGAGATAGCACATGGGGTTGGAATCGACCAAGACTTGAGTTCGTCTCATGAGAATGTAGTGACATCGCTTTTGTACTAAAAAAGATGATGGCAAGGGCCATCTTCTCTTTGTGGGAGTAACGTAAAGGTGTACTAGAAATTTTTTGACTTACATAATATATCACATGCTCTTGACGAGCATCGTCTTTCTGAACTAAGACTCCAGTGATGGCATTGTCAAAAGCTTACACATAGAGGATAATCTCCATGGTGAAGTCAGGAGGAGAAAACAATGGAGCAGAATTCATAGTTTGTTTCAATGCATCAAAAGAAAATTACACATGCTCATCCCATATAAAAGGAATTTTGGTACAAAACAAGTATAATAATCCATGGACTTTCATTGCATACTCTGAAATAAACTAGCGAAGGAAATTGGCCTTTCCTTGAAGGATTTGCAATTGGCACAGAGTACGTGGAGGGGAAAGATTCAAGATGGCTTGAACCTTCATGGGATCCATGGTAATCCCTTTATGAGACACGATAAACCCTAATAAGCAACCGGCTAGGACACAGAACACACACTTGAGGGGGTTCAAGCAGACGTTATATTTACGACATCACAGGAAGACTTGGCGTAAGTCGTCCAAATGTTGAGAACGCTTTCGAGATCGATATGTAAGGTCTTTTAAATAGACCAGGATAATGTGAATGAGGTCATGGAAGCAAAAGGACATGGCCCACTGAAAAATGGCTCCAACATTTTTTAGGCCAAATGGCATGACACGATATGCAAAAGTGCCATAGGGGGTAGTGAAAGCAATTTTGTATTGATCTTCTTTGTGGATCTGAATTTGGTTATAACCAGAAAAATCATCCATGAAGGAAAATACTTCATGACCGGCACAAGCGCTAATGATTTGGTCAATAAATAGAGTGGGGAAGTTGTCTTTAGGACAAGCCAAATTCAAGTCACAGAAGTCAGTACAGACGTGAATGGTACCCTGTTTTTTATTGACAAGAACAAGATTGGAAACCCACATGGTATACATGATGGGGTATATGAAACCTGCTTTGCGCAGTTTTTCAATCTCATATTTGATGATGGGAGCCTTTGACGGGTGAATGGGTTGTTGCTTTTGGCAAATGGGGGAAACATCGAGCCATGTGTCGATGCAATGTTCAATGATAGATGTATTAATCCTATGCATCTTGGTATAGGACCAAGCGAAAATATCACAAAATTCCTGAAAAAGTTGTTTTGTAGGAAGTGACTTCTTTAGGGGAGCAAGAAGCACTGAGCGTAATATCCTCAACTATCCTGAGTGTGGTTGAGATATCAACTTTAATCGTTGGTGAAATGTTGGCCATGTTACCTTCTTCAAAGGAGTCATGTGTTGGGATTGGGTTTTTAAACCAATCGACACTTCCATGGATGAAGTTTTTCGCTTCGACTGAGAATTGGTCTAACGATGATGAAGGTTTATCAAGGATGAAGAAGGAACGATGGTGCAAATCATCCCAAGGATATTCAGGAGTTGAAAGAGCTTAGAGGATCTCCTCGTCATTGTGAAAGTAGTGTGTCAATAGGTTGGAAGGATCTTCCATGAACGAGGAGGGAAACGGGCTACTGGAAGTAGATATCATGTAAATGGTATTATTGGTATCTGAGGAAGACGTTGAACAGTGGATCTCCTCAAGGAATTTGATTTTGGACTCACAGGAGTGCTTGCAAAGGTCACTAAGGAGAGACCGGTACACAAGCAAGTTTAGGAAATGGTGTGAATAATCACCATATAGGCCACAAAATACACATGTGTGGTTGGTTTGGAGCAATTGTTTGTTAACCGCAGGTATGGTTGGTACGTTGACAATTGGAGTGTCATCAGCCTTGACTACTGTGTGCATATGGGTGCAAAGGATTTCCAAATTGAGACAATTTTGTGTCACATGGCCTTGGACATCACATAAAGCACATGTAGGAGGAGGACATGGTTCTGTCGAGGCTTTAGGTGCCTTTCCCCCAGTCTTCATGGGAAGGGGGGGAAAAGAAGTAGTGGGAGGAGCAGTTGGTTGCGTACCAAGAGGGGGGTGTGACATTGTCTCAATAGGTTGGACCGGTGTCAACATGATCTGTGGTATCGAGAGAGGGTTGGGTGGGTCCAGGTACCACGTGAGAATACCCAAAGTGAATCCCGGAAGGTTGAGAGTAGCCATAACTGGCTTACTCGCGATGTTGGAAGGTGGAAAGAGTAATGGGATCGTGTGTATGAGGAATGCACCCCAATAATTCCTCAAGGTCTTGGGTTGGGATTGTGACTGAGATTGGGAAGAGGTCGAGATGCTACTGGATGTGATAGTGCACAAATCTGATATGTCACTCGAAAAAGGAGGGGGTGGTAAGGATAAAAATGTGTCCGTCAAAGGAGCGTTGGTAAATAGACCTGGGCCAATGACAGATAGGAAAGGGATGGATACGATGTCGATGGTAGTGTCTATCATAGGGAGAACATGCTCTAGAGTGGCCGGTCATTTAGGATTGTAATACGTCAGTTAATCAATAGTCACGATCTTCCCATCATGGGGGAACATTAAGAGTCGAAAGACGATAGAGGCAATGACTCGCATTACATAAATATAAATATGTCCAAGGAGGAGGTTGTAATTGAGTTGGGAGTTGATAACCTCAATGTCAGTCAACATGGTTTTTTCAGCTAACTCAACAAGGACATTCGTGAGAATGACTTGTGGTTTAGTAGTACAACCATCATAAGCTCGAAGGGAAATGGTGGAAATTTGAAGGGTTGGGGATCCAAGTTTCTTCCAAATGAAGGTTGACATAACATAGGTGGATTCCCCCTCATCGATGATGCATCGAGTGAATGACCAAATTCTGAATCATGACTGGAACCTGGAAGGAAATGGATGATGTAATTTGGGGTTCTCCTTGATCCAAGTCAAAAGTGATCAATCGAGAATCAAAGGGATCGATGACACCTAACGCTGATATAAAATATTTGCATTGCAAAGGGAAAGTTTGGAGGACTTCCAGATCAGACATGGTAGAGGGAAACTGGGCCAAGTTGTCGACTATACTATAGTTAAGCGCAGCTGTAGCAGTAGAGTTATTCATGACGTGAAGCAAAGGGAACCGTGAGACTTTGGCAGTCCCGTCTGTGGGAGTTTTCGACAAATGTAAGGAGATATCGAGAGAGGTAGAGTTAGATGTCATGGATGGATTAAAGGTTTTCGTGGTGGAGCCATATTGATTTTGTCGAGTCTGTAAGTTGACATCATACGATAATGTCATAAGGTGATGGACACCAGGATCAATGGGTAGACCCACAGTAGTGGGTGTTTTTATGGTAACAAGGGTTGGGTTGCAACCATTCCTTGATTTGGTAAGGGGTTTTGCAGCACCATAGGTGGAGGACCTTGTGGTGTTGGGTTTGGCTATGTCGGAGCGACCACATTAGGGTCACGCTGATTGACAATTTGTAACAAGTGGAGGATACGATTCATATGGTGGCATTAATGTGTATAATGGTCGTAAGTGTCACAAATGGTGCATGGATGGTTAATTCGCAACTAAGGGTTCTTACCAGGTCTATGGGGACACTAGGGGTTTTGTGAAGGGGGATTGGCTCCATTGTTATTCATAGGGTTGGGTTGTTGGCCACCTCCTATAGGTTGGTTGTTTCCCCGGTTCCTACCTCTAAGTTGTCTTCCCTACCCTTGTTGGTTATTGGGGTTGGGTTAGTTAGGCAGGTTCTTTTGAGTGTATACCTTTCCTTACGGAACAGGAGGAGTCGAGGCCGGAGCAGGTGTAGGTTGCATAAGTGGTGGGTAATAGGCAGGAGCAGCTAGAGGGGATGTAAAGCCTACTGTCTGGACATTACATGTAGGTTCCAAGTAGTTCAGGCCATGAACGTGGGGAACTGGTGCAGGAGATGCATATGAAGGTGTGGCTCTGGACTGAGCCGCTACGCATGAAAGATTGGGAAAATAGCTAGGTTGGGAAACACTAAGGGTTGTACCAGAATGAGATGGCATCGAAGGAGAGGTTGTGTATAGGTGGGGATGCTGGGTAATAGATCCAATGACTCCATCAGCAGCATGGGATGCCCCTGACGTATCTCGAGCTAAGGATCCAACATGAGGAGCAACAAGTATAATGGTATACAAATAACCCGATTGGGCATAGATAAGATCGAACTGTTGTTCTTTGAGGATTGATTCTTCCTTAGTTTATGGGCGTTCATATGCAACATCCTTGGAGATGGGGGGGTAAGGTTTTAAGAAACCAATTCAGGAAAATTCTATCATCTAATTGGATTTTACACAAGCTACATCTATAATGCCACTCATGGATATGATCTGTGATATGTGTAGCAGTGTTCTATCAACTAGATAATAGGATTCCCACCCATTCATTGTAATGGACGGGTAACTAAAATCATTGGAGGAACATCGAGGCCAATGAGAAAAAATCTGAATAAGTAGCATGGGGTAGATCGATATACCATTTGGTGACAACACCAGTAAGTGTGCGCTGGAATAGCCACAATCGGATAGAATGATCCACTATGTTGTTAGACGAACACCATAAGTGGAAGGACATAATGTGGTTTTCGGGGTCTTCTCTCACCTTTCCTTCAAACTTAGTGATGTCAGAAGGGATTTTGGTAGGCATGGGAGGCCATAACGGGTCATGACAGATGGGGTCATTCGTCAACCATGCCAAATTAGGAAGGTTAAGACTGGCCATAAATGGTATACTAGGACCAGGACTAAATCGAGGAGGGCTAGCAATGGTGCTAGGACCAGCAGGCATGTAGTTTCCACATGCAAATGAGAATTAGTATGGCTGACTTCCAATAGTAGCAGTAGTCACTAGAATGGTGGTAGAAGGGCCAATGCCCTTATGCATAAATGAAGGTACGATATGAACCATGGTGACTGCAGTGGGGCCACCACTAGTGGGTAGTGTACCGGCAATAGTGTGTGCAGTGGTGAGGGGACCACTGGGACCAGGACCTATGGGTCCAGCAGAAGGGATACTCGATATGACAGGTGGAGTGCTCATGAGCCCACTATCAACCGTCCCCCCTTGAAAGGGGTTAGGAGGTGTACCAACCATGGGGCTAGATGGGGTTGTGAATCAGGTAGGTTTGGATTGATAGGAATCCAAATGATACTCAAATGAAGTGTATGGCTTTGAAGGTGGTGAGCGACATCGAATATGGATCCAACGGTGGTGGTTCAAGGACCGAATTGAGGGGTATGCCCCCTAAGTCTATGTGAGTAGTGTGGTGGAGCAATGATGACGTGATGATGTGTTGTGTAATAAATGGAGGCACAATAATGTCAAGTGCAAGCTCAAAAATACAACTTATAAAATGGTGGCTTACAAGCCAAAAATAAAGCTCTAAAATCGAACTACAATAGCATGCTATAGCAGGTGAGTCTACAACAAAGTGGCCAAAAATCCAACAAGAAGCATTACCTATAAATAAAATCACGCACTAACCTATGGGGTATAAGTGAAATCAAACTCCTAGATACAAGATAGAATCCCCTCACAAATCATATCCTCTGCTAGGTGATGAAATCCCAGTCAAACAATACAAAATGGAAGAACAATAAGCTAAGAGAATACCACTACCAACAGGGACCTCGAGTACAAAATCCCTAAATAGACTGGAAACTAGGCTACCTCGTTCATGACACGTCTAGAGTGGTTTCCTGAAACTTCATCCCTTTAGTCCTCGACACCCAATATGGTCCTCAACATGCACGAGGAGGGATTTTAAGGGTTAGACTTCGGTAAATAATGGAGTGAGATATTCCACCCAGACTTCTGGAACCCCTTCATTGTGGCTTACTCCCGCATAGCAAGGGGGCCTACGATAAACTGGTCGTGACCGTATCAACAAGTACTCGTAGAGTATTTTGGTACCCTAATGGACAACATCTATGTCTCATATGTAAGTGACAAAGGGGTGCTATTTGGATGCATATCCCCAATGTCCTAACTTGCCTACAATAATGTTTTGGTCCTCAAATGAGGTTACAATGTTGGTTGAGTTAATTTATTTTTTAGGCTCATCTTGGGGTCATGAACCAAGCGTTTTAATTTAGGGTGTGAAATGTGTGTACAAGTGATGTGTAATGTGTAAACCCCAGTGATCTCACGGCCGAGACACAAATGCATAAAAATAAATAACAGTAAATGACAGTAAATATTTTTCAAAACAACTAATTCTTTCAGAAAATAAAATGTACACAAGTAAATGAGCGCATAAGGAGCTAAACAGGTTTTAGGAAATGCATAGGTGGTCTCGACTACCAATATCAACTAAGGGGGCTCACATACAAGGTAAATAGGACCAAAAAACAAACCAGGGGGATGTAAGTGATCAGATCTGGAAGGAAACAGACAGGGAAGGGGTAGAACACATACAAGGCGTCTGGAAAAGGGTCTCAAACACTGAAAAGGACTAAAAAAAACTGCATGTTGCACATGTCGGATATATAGGTGCAGTCAGGGTCGCACAGAACTATAAAAAAAATTTGATCAAGATATAAAATCAACAGAAACACTTAGTTCGCACAAAACATGGGTTTCTGCACAACAAGTCGGACAAAACTAGGTCACAGTAGGGACCAGGATCGCTCCGGAAGCCTGGTCTAGGTCACACTTATAAGGGTAGAAGGAGCGACCTAGGTCGCACTTATCAGAAAAAAAAAGGTGCAACCTAGGTCGCATCTTTCTACCGAATATGTGTGATCTGACCATAACTGAGGATTTTTGAAGACAAAACTCTTGTCTTGGGCCGTGGGGGGAGGAACTAGGATAAGACTGGTTCGGATCTACTGTAGTGGGGTCATATTTGTGACAGATGAAGGTTCCCAAGTAGAAAAAACCAATAAAAACACCTGCAAAAAACAAAGATCTGAGGGCATCGAGACAGCTGAGTCGCCAAAACTGTAGTGGGGATTTCTACCCTACTACGTGCAGAAGCACCTACCCTAGATCGATCATCAGTCGGATCATAGGGTAGATTTCATGGTACAAGGGATTTCTCAACCTTAACTTGAAATAATAATCAGTAACAACAACAATAATATTTAATCTAACTAATGCTAATATAAAAAGATACCTTTGAAATAGGACACTGCAGCCATTTGAGGAAGTGGTCGGTCAGCTTTCCACAATCCTGGTCTCCGTGTGTTCTCCAACAAAGGGTTGTCATCGAGAAAGGGATTAAGGGTTGCACAGAGAGAACTCTATCTTTTTAAATTTACCCATTTTTCATGTTCTTTCTCTTTTCCCTATTTTTCCCTCTTTTTATTTATTTCCCCTCTCTTTTCCCTAGTTTTTTCCAAAACCTTACCATTCCCTATAAAAACATTTGTTATATTTGTTTTGTTGTTTGNCTCTCTCTCTCTCTCTCTCTCTCTCTCTCTCTCTCTCGCTCTCGCATTAGCATATTATATATAAACATAAAATATAGTATATATCAACTATAATGCTATATATTAATTATATATTATTAACCTATATACTATATAATAACTTATATATAATATATGATATATATTGATTATATTAATAATATATATGAATATAACAAATTAACTATAATATATATAATAACTAGATATTATTAAATCGAGGTTTCAAGTTCTGACTAGTCTAGATATTGCACTCAGAGTATGGAGGAACGCTACAATAATGTAAATGGAGCACATTAAATATCATGGAGCATTCTTCCCTTTCCAGTAAGTTATTTGACAAAATCTGACGGTGGGTAATTGCAATTTTGAGAATGAAAATTTTCAATCTCGTAAATTTTAACGTTGCATATGGATTTTAACAATGTGTCATTACTACAATGAGATCACAATAAGTAAGATATAATGTGTCTAACTGGTAACTAAACCTCAAGTTGATAAGAAAGAATAAAAATGAAACTATTCCAAATCCTTATCTCGATGTACAAAGACTGAAAGGAACCACATTATTTGGGCTCCTTGTCGACAACCACAAACGCATCAACACCTAGATTCATTAATTATGGGTACACTCACTAGTACAAATGAGAGATAATTGATAAAAATCTAGATATAAATGACCACTTTTGATTTGGTGATCACTCGTGGCTAATTTTCAGTCTCTTATCACGCAACAAAAAATGTGGTCATATTTAGCTTGGCCATTTATAGCTTATCATTTGGTCATTAATTTGGTCGTATATTTGGTCATTAATTTGGTCATATATTTGATCACATATTTAGTCATTAATTGTCACAATTAATGACCAAATTAATGACAAAAAATATGACCAAATTAATGACCACAAGACAACTATAAATAACCAAACTAAATGTGACCACATTTTTGGTGGTGTGATAAGAGACCGAAAATTAGCCACCAAAACTGACATTTGGTCGTTTATATGTGAATTTTGGTCATTTGTTTGGTCACATATCTCCCATTTGTTGGTCACTTATTTCTCATTTTTTGGTCACTAATTTAGTCGTTTTTAGTCATTTTATATGCAAATCCTCATTGATTTCTGTAGATAGGGTATGGAGGAATCGAACCACCAATCTCCTGCTTATAAGGCAAGTGCTCTTCCATTGAGATAGTACCCTTGAAGTCTCTACAACACTTGCATTACTTGGTACATGGCTATTTCCAACATATATCTAGCATAGATTTATCTTAACTCTGGATCTATGACAAAAGGTTATACTAAAAACCTTAAGTCTATAGCTCTGACCTTAAACTTCTATAAAAAACGTTGTTAGATTAAAGCTGCAACATTTTCCTACCAAAATACTAGAAAATACCTCAAAGCAGGACCTGAAAATACCTCGAAGAAGGTGTTGGAATAAGAACATTTCTAAGTGAAACTATGAGTGCAGATCCTTCCATAAATGAAGCTCAAGGAGATACATGAACTGAATTTGACTGAGGTAAAAGGTTTAATGGTTCTCCTACATAGTGTGGCCAAAACTATGCAGATGAATAAACCAATATTCTAGCAATTCAAGCTTCAACAATCAGGTGCAAAATGTTTCCACCTGAAAGAAAAATCAAAGTTATCTAACATTTTTGAAACTTGTTCCCCTGGTGTCTATGAAATGAGCACATCATATATGGTAAGATATTATACCAAGTAAACTAATTGGAGAAAAGGAAACAAGAATCTATAAAACCAAAAAGATGTCTAGGTTTTAAAGTCAACGGTAACATTATGAGGGAAAACATGAACTGTAAATAAGATAATACATTACTAGTTTATAAAAATAGAGAAGAATATCCAAATAACATCACATGTTTTGCTTGAATTATTTGTGCTTCTTAGACAATCAAAGTTTACATTCCCACCATTCAAGCTAGAAATAAAGTTTGATTCTTTGGTAGCATCCTAACTTCATATCCCCATACACATCCAGGTCTGTTATCCCTCCTTCCTATGCCAATTGCAATAGAGTGCCAGAGGCAGTAACTTTGAATCCTCATGTTCATATATAAGTCTAATTACATAATCATGCATTAATCAACAAAACATCTTGAGGACATAACACAACATGCCATGAACAAAATATCACAGTATACAAGAAATTGAATACATATTCTACACTTGTGGAAATAATGATTTGCACATTCAAATATCAAAACATAAATATCTTCTCATGTATTTAAGGTTTGTTGAACAGTTAGAGAGATGGATCCAAAAACCTAACAAACAGGCATCAATGCAACTGCAACTTCTGGAAACTTCCAAGTAGATTTTGATATTTAAACTTAGCAGTAGATATCTGATAAGAAAAAATACATAAACCATGACAAACCATCTCAAAATAGACATAAGCCATGGAAAACCATGATGAAACAGTACTAGAAACAAAATAGTACCGTTGTAACTAGACAAGATAAGTTTAAAGCATATTTTTCATCTCTTTCAACTTTAACACTCCCAAAGGTCCCTATGTTAATGTTGAAAGCATACAAAGACAATAAATAACAACAGTGGTAAATCTAACTCAAAGTACAAAGAAAACAAAGAAGATAACCTACTAGGAGAGTTGAAACCTTCCTTATACTCGGGAATATTTTTTTAGATTAGAATTTGTCTATTAAGAGACAAGTCACTACAGGAACAAAGGACATACCATTGCTCAAAGGACTTGAGCACAACTTTATGTATACCATCAATACTCATGTTTTAAAGTTTTAAAACATCTTGAATAGAAAGACTTGTTATCATTAATTAGAATATTTTTTCCTCTCAATCTATGCATTAAAACAAGCATCAATAACATCTATGAAGCCTTAATAGGTTTGATAAAAATAAAAAAAATAAAAAAACCAAAACAGATTTGATAAAAGAAAATAAAGAACAAAACTCTACGAAAGCTAAAGTAATCTATAACACATATTACAACAAAAAAAAACTAAAACCATGAACCAAGAACCTTATTAAAAGCTAGGAAATCAAGTC
>LPNX011091348.1:353819-400147 GCA_001517045.1 Pseudotsuga menziesii | reverse complement strand
TTTTGTGCAAGTAACATGGCATTTTATTTAGTAGCAATATTCCTATAGAAAGGACAAAGATTTTAAATCATACATACTCGAAGAAAGAGTTGAGATACATCAGGCATGTTGGCAACATACTCCTATGCAATATTTTCTACATACAACTCACTTTTTGTGTCTTCTCAAATATGTAAGCAAAGAAATAACAAATATATATTATGAAAATATAGAACTTTAAATATATAATTGATCTAAACAGATGTGAGGCCATTATAGGCATAAAACAAGTTGAAATTTGAAACATGAAACTGTCAAAAAGATGAAATATACATAAAAAACATGACAACATGATGATATTGTTACGTGAAGTTTTTTTTTTGTAGTTTCCAACAAATCTATGATTTTCTCATTATATAATTGTCACATTAAATATCTAATTGAGCTAAACATAATGTGAGACCATTATAGGCATAAAACAAGTTGAAATTTGAAACATGAAACCGTAAAAAAGATGAAATATTCATAAAAAGACGAAAAACAGAATGATCTTGTTACTTGAATATTTATCTGTGTAGGTTCCAACAAATATGTGATTTTCTCATTATATATCTATAACATACAATCAACTGTCAACAAATGGCAAAATATAGGACATATTTATGCATCCTAACATCCAACCATGTTCCAAGAACATAGAACCTATATCGAGCTTATAATGATATCAGAATTATGCACATAATGTCAAATGAATAAAAAAAATAAGCAAATATGCAACACATTGTTCAGGCATGAGAAGTAAATGCAAGTATCCAACTAGTATGTGTCATGTAAAAGAAATGAATGAAGGAAAAATAATTTCTTGTCAAGCAGAAAGTCAACTTGTGTACCTCCAAAAATGAACAATGACATTGATAATGGAGTTGATTTTCAACATTTTTATGTTCTTCCTGAAACCCAGAAAACCTACTTTTGTTTTGTGGTCATTTGATGGACATAAATAAAATTATATTATTGTATCTTATTATGACAAATATCCTCTCTACTTGCATTCTTTCTCTCTCTCCTGGTTTATATTCTTGCTGGTTGTGATGGCATACTGTAGGGATGCCCCTATGGGTAGACTTGTAGGATTCCATCATAGCCTACAAGCCCTATATATGCAATTATTCTACAAGAACTTGAAAAAAACTTTATTTTACCTTGTAAGTTGTTGGTACTTCTTTAAAATATGTGCAAGAAGTGCCTAGAAAAACATTAGCAATGATGTTAAAGCTACAAATTTCAAATGATTTTGATATAGATAAATGTAAGAATGTGTTGATGCCTGGAAAAATTCCCAGGTACCGACAATAGGGATTCTCCCTGATAAAAAATCCCAATTAGATCGTCCACCATTTGGTGTGGGGAATCCGTCTGGTTAACGGTTTGGATACCATAGATTAAATTGTTTAAATCTTTACCGGTTACAGCTCGGTCCACCGTTTATGTAATTTTCTCTTTAAAGATGAGATGAAAGTGCCTAAATGCATATAATTGATAAGCAGAAACCTCACAAGTGATGTGCAGGTTCTTCCCTCTCATCTTACGGTTCTTGTCTTCTCAATTATTCTTCTAAACCTAAGACTAACCTAATCTATCCTATTCTAAATTATACTATCCCTGCAAGGAGCAAATTTAAAGTTAGAGCAAAAATAGTTAGAACGATCTCATACACAGACATTTATATGGAAAGAAAAATCATTCATCACCAAAGAAGTAATTCAAAATAGTTAGAGCGATCTCACAGATGCATGGAAACACGAATAAGTAATTCCACATTGCGACTTCCAAAAATTCCAAGAAAATTGTTGTGCAGCCTTTTCCAGCAAAAACAAGTCCTTCTTTATTAGCAAAAAATAGTTCTCTTACAAATAGTCCAACCCTTCTTTGTACTAGAGAAAATTCCTTCTATTGTACTTTCTACCCCTATTTATTATAATATGAATTTGTCAGTTTGTGACCTTTGACCTACCCTAACAGTAGAAATTCCCACAATTTGTATTTTAGTGCTTTACATGGGAAAATACAAACGGTTCCATAAGAGAAGAAATTTATGTGGGCCCTACCATGCTGGAGACAAATGTTTCCCACGCGCTAGTCACCTCCGACAGTGTCGGCGAATTTATTTGAGTCATGCTGAAATCCTATTTTCTTTCAATCCACGAACATTCTGGTGGAAAATACTAAGTCTTCTCCAACCAAAAACCTATGATCGTTTTGGTGCAGTTTCTTGAGTCACTTTTGACGGTATCTGTGATGATTTCTAAGCTTATTCCCTGACATTGTCAATGAAATTATCCATATCCTTCCTACTGTTTCGGCACAACTTGCCGAGTTCTTCCGATTCATCAAGGAAATGTTTTTTGGCATTGTGTGAATTTGTTGTTTTCAAGTCTACCTTTCAGAACGTAATATTGCTTGGTGAGAATAAAACCTGTGACATGAGCATAGCAAGAAGAGTCTAAGTAATACCTCAACTATTTCGAAAAACCAAATAAATTATAAGCATGAACTATTGTACCTATGCTAGAATAGAGAAGAAAACCATAGTTATCAATCCATTTCCAATCATTCAAGGTGTCATTGTGTAAGATGGAGAGAGGTATGCCCTTACAAAGTTCAAATGCAACCTATCTGTCAACTATTGAATAGATGTGGGTTGGGTTGAATGCAAAAGCTCCAAATGTCTCTCGTCGGCGTTCGCGGGATACAAAATCAAAAGAATTTGTATTTTTTTAATAGAAAAATGAAAAAAAAGGATTATCATTAATGCGTTTGTTTGGGAAACTTCATTTGGCGTGAATACTTTTGGTCGCAGCAAAAGAGATTGCAATGATGATAGTATCGGTGAAAACGTTTGATTTATTCTGACCGTGTCAGCGATATGTTTTATGTCATGCCAGTAGTATCGGCATTTTTACCCCAAAATATTTGATCACGGGACTTGCGACTATTTCGGCGTGAAAAAATGAGTCTTCTCCAACCGTGTCAGTGAGAACTTGCTGCAATCCCCCGATTGGTTTTGTCGTTTCTTATTCTATCAACTATGACCGTATCGTCAAAAATCCTGAATCTCCCTGAAAATGGGGTAGAAATTAATCATCGGCATCATTCATTGATCTCTCTGATCATTTCGTAGGTGACTCGTCAGTTACTCCCGACCGTGTCGGCGAATTTCGTCGAGTTGTGTTGAAACTGTACTTTATGAAAAAATTATTTTTCCCAAGTCGGTCATGTCAGAGAGACTTGCTGAGTTCCTCCAATACATCATAGAAATTGGCCAAGTTACTCCGATATATCGGTGGTAAAACTTAGCCAAAACTTCTTAGTTCAACTTTTTGGAAAAAAACCTAAGTGTAGGATGGACTCCCTTGAGCTGGAAAAAATTCTAAGTAAGCTTTCAATCAAAATTGTAAGGAGGGGCCCTAAAATATCAAAAATTTGGGGAAGCAATTGCAGCAACAACAATTGGTGGCTACTTGGTGAACACATATCTCTAAAAAAACTAACTTTGGAAAACAAGACTGCTTACATGGTACTATATGTGAATATACAACAATTTCTTCAATATATTCCCCGAGATTATTTAAAATAATAGACTTATCCAAGGATGTAAATTTTGTGCATCACATTGATTGTCATCTTTTGGGAGTAGGGTAACCAGAACCAAGGAGTCATGATAACTCTCTCGGGGCCAAAATATGAAATTTATTTTTTCTCTGTCTTTTGGTTGCCACTAGATATGACTCCATAGGATTGTAACAAGGTTAGACAGATGCATCCATTTGTTCCTCATTCCCATGCTATTAGCATTATTTTGATGCTTTTTCCTTTTAAATAACATTTTTCTTCTGAGCCTTCCTTGATTCCTTCTTCCACTTTGAGAATTTTGGTATGGGTTCTTCCATCCATAGTGTCCTTTTGTGAGTGATAAATTTCTTTCAAAGGATAGAGAAGAACCTTTCTAGAATTTTCTATTTAAGCAATCTTTTTGATATGATGGTTTATTCCTTCAGCATCATTTCTTTGATGGAGACTATATGTCTCGGAATTTTGACTCATTAATATAAGCCTTTTGGATTTTGATTTGTAGCATGGGATTACTTTGAATGCCATACATTCGTTAGACCTGCTTCCTTTCTGTGGGTCTATCATGGTAGACTTCCTAGGACATATATTATTGTGAGAATGGTTGGAGCCCCAAGATAGTACTCTAGACCTCATGAGTCTTAGTTATTTTATAGGGTTTATAATGAATCCAACGTGGACTTGAAATTAGCTTCCCTTTCTATAGTCTGTCAATAATTAAAAAATCTCAAATTTGATCAAATTTTACCACACATGTTTTCCCGTAAGCATCTCCTGACTTTCAAGGACCTTCAAGATTATTCATATTCTTATATTTCCAAGCGTCGAATATTGAGCTGGTTTATTATAAGCAAGCATAAACTAAAATATATGAATCAAAGCAAATCAAAAAAGAAAAAACAAACTAAAAAGAACCAAGAATTTTTTTATTTATTTATGTACAAAGTGTTCCTACAACCTAAGTGAAGTAATGTTTGTGAACAAGGCCATTTACAGGAAGACTTTATCCCTATTGGCCACTTTTACCAACTCGTGCAACCCAGGTTTTGTGCAGCCCGTTAACCCAACAAATACTCGAGATACCGGCCTGACAAAGCAAGCCCCATCGACAACACCTGCGTAGCAAACGTAATCTCACCCGAGATATCTCTTCGATGGGTAACCGCCGGAACCATGTTTTCATGATTGTCGAGGGATTATAGTCCCTTTGCGAGCAGCCAAGGAGCTCGACCAAGCCGCGAGGAAGGATTCATTCCCATCGAACTGTAGTGCCCACCGCGCATATATTTTACCCACTACTAACGGTGTGACACAGACTTGGCCTTAGTGCTTTAAACATGGCAGAATCTAAAACAACTATCAGACAAGTGCAGCATACAAGTGTGCAACAATGCTTGCTCCATACTCATAAACTAGCCCTCAGGACAGGGTGTGGTAACCTAATCATGCATTCACACTCTTATTGACAGAGAGACATTCATTCAGTCATAGCAGGACTTGCATCATAAGCATAACAGACAGAAACATAAACATTCACAACACCAATCACCCATTCAGACACAAGAGATAACGTGGAAACCCATTTGGGAAAAACCACCAAGGTTCTCTTCATCTGGCATGAGAAAATGATATAGCACCTTGCAGTCTGCGGGGTGCAAACTGATCGTATGATATGTCTTTATGACTTAGACTCATGGTTCTCATGCTCTCTGTCTTATTTATCCTAGTCTATTACTATGGAATCTATAGATCTGCACACGGCTGGGATCAACCTCTCTAGCATTTGCACTGCTCTAACAGAGCTCTTCTTCTACTGTACTAACTCTGGCTGCATCCTACAGGCTCTTGGATACTCTACTACTCAGAGATCTCTCTCCTATTAAGCCTTCCCCAAATCTATTGAAATGCTAACCTAAATGTAATGATGACCAACAACCACCAACCCTCTAAATATTGAATCCCTCCTATTTATACTATTTTACATGACCACACAAGGTCAAATGCATACAGGGAGTCTGTTAACTGTCACCATCAGCCACCCTTCAGGCTACAGCTGTGATGATCATGACTTGACACGAGGCACTGTCATCCTGACTTACAAATATCCCCTCACACGTGTGTAACTGCAGGCTTACACCGCCTTAAACGGCCATGATCGGGATTCTGCACCTGTCACTTTCTGGCCATTATCACTTGCGCGCTCCCGTGCTTGCCTTTCCTTTTCCGCGTACCTCTCCATTCTGTCTACGTGGGTTATTTTCTTCCTTCGCAATATTCCTTTGTTTCTGTCTCGCGCGCGGCACACCTTCTTTGCTTGCGCATGTGAGCTTCTTCCTTGTGCTCCTTTCCCATGCCAACAAGACCCCAACACTCACATGTGGCTCATCCCAAGCCACGAAGCAAGGTATATATGAGGAGGCACGATCTACGCGACTGCCTTTGCAAATTTTTTTTTTTGGGGGACCCCGGCCTTATGGGACTGTGCCGCAGTTGTCGTGGTATGGTTTCAATTGGTTTTTGTTGATCATACCTACAACCGGTGTTCCATCTAGCTTATTTAATTTTACTGCGCCTGCTTCAGTAATGTGCGTAACAACATATGGGCCTAGCCAGTGCATTTTAAGCTTACCTAGGTGCTTGAGAAAATTACTGTCGTACTGTTGCACCTGCAACAATTTCCCAAAATTCTAAAAAAATTTAGGACCCTCCTCTACTTTGATTTAGTCGGTTTTTCTTCTCGATTTTGGTCTATGATTTTTTTCAGAAGGTTTTACAGCACTTTGATTTGCTATCAATCGATCTGTTTTACTCTTTTGATACTTTTAAATGATCCCTTCCATTATCAAGCTCATATTTTCTTTTGCATGTCTTTAAAGTCATTTTTTCATCGGGAGTTGAGTCATTTGTTCTTCCCGCAGTTGCGGAGGTTGCATGTTTTGTTTTTCACCGTTGCGGATGGTTTATTGTCCCGCCATTGCGGGTGAGTTTCGATTCTCTGATGTTTCGGGTGGTTTTCTATTCTTCATCGGAAGGATTGAGTTCTCCTTCGTCCGACGTTGCGGACAGATCTTCTTTCCGGGCGTCCGCCGTTATGGATCACGTTGGGCTTTGACTTTATCTTATCTTCCGATCTGCGCTTTGATTTGTCTTCCGGCTGCGTATCGGAGCCCGTTAGCTTCACGCTTTCTGCCGTTGCGGATGGAGTTCAACTTGTGAACGTCCGTCGTTGCGGAGGAGTCCCATTTCTTGGCTTCCGATGTAGGTTCCCGCCAGCGCCCGATCTTTCGTTTACGTGCTCTATCCGCAGTTGCGGGTGAGTTGACGCTGGGAACTATCCGTCGTTGCGGAAGGTCTATGACTCTCGCCGCCCTGTTCCTCTTCCGTTCCATGCCCGATCATTGTGATTCATGCGTTCTATTAGCCATGGCGGGTGAGTTGGTGCTGGGGACCGTCTGCCGTTGCGGACGGTTTGGGGTTCTAGCCGCCCGACTCAGGTTTGGTTCCGCGGCCGATTTAGAGCTCTCGCACGTGCGACTTTGTTTATATACGGGGGTCGGGGGTTTTGGATTTTTTATTGTTATTTTGGGCTCGAGTTGTCATTGTCTTCTCCGCGCTGTCGACCCTGCGAACTTTGTGGAGCTCCGTGCTTGTACCCGCGTCCAAGTGTCGGTTGGAAGCTTAACCGTTGTCGCCTCACCAGCTGCGCCTTACTGCCAGGTAGGATCGTTACCGCCTTACCTAGTGCTATTCAAGGTTTTTATTGGGTGATGTGCTGGGGTTTGGGGTATTACTAGGGTTGTGTATACACTTCCTGTCCTGCCCGCATACTGATTTTTCCCCGCGGCTAGGTGCCATAGTCGCTTTTCTTGTGTTTTACGCCCGCATATTGAGATAATGTCCGGTTGGGGTAGCTGTTTGCGGTTAGAAAGGGGGGTAGTCGTTTTCTTTTATAGAGCCCGCGTTTTTATTTGTTTACCTCGGTCGTTTTAGTTTCTCCCTGCGCGCAGTGGAGGAAGGCGCGGTGCAGGCGGCCGTTATGCCTCCTGCACCTGTAGTAAGGAGGTCCAGGAAGTAGTTCCAATGGGGGTTTTGCTGAGGGTTTGTTAATTTTCCTCTGTTGATCAGTTTCCCTATTTTGTTTGCCCAGTTTCGAGCCCTAACCTCTGCCCACGCCGTGCAAGCCGTCGTTTTTGTCTATCTTAAATCCTAGGGCTTCGCTGCTGTAGTATTGCGTTTTGAAGATAGCTTGATTGAATGAAAACCTCGTATGCAGAAAAGGAATGTTTATGCCCGCAGTCTCTAGCCGCACCGATGTAATTACCTTTCCGCGAGTAGCATGAACTATTGCCGTTTTTATCCTTAATAGCGCCATGTCGTCAAAATATTTGAATTGTGGACAGTTACATTTGGCCCTTTGCTTTTAAGCTCCATTCATTTGCATTGCAAGTTATTTTAAGAGGAGAAACGGCACTGCGAGATGGTGGCTCACTGTATTGCGCGGGATTTAGTTTTTTAGTTAGGGCATGCTTGGGTTGTGCATACATGCATTAGTTTCTAGGCCTACCTTCACTTTATGGCACTCTGCATATGATGTGCATATTTTGCTTCAATGAATTGCTATCTTGGGAAATTCGCATGTCACATAATGGTGTAGATTTAATGCTGTCCCAAACATAGTTGATAAGCTTGATATCATGCAACAGTGGTAGGTTGTTCAGAACTGTGTATGCTTCACATAAATCAAGTCATGAAATATTGCACCCTAGTCTCAAGGCAGTATAGAGCTGTGCAATGCATGCTTTTGTTGCACAGACTATTAGCACAGTACACAGTATTGCATACTAGCTCAACTCTTCAACCTGAAGGGCTTATGTCTTAATTTCATTACAAGTCATAATACATTTGAGAATGAATAAATGGCTACACAATGTTCACAAATTCGAATTGCTTAATGATAAAATGTTATACATGGCACGAAGAGCTTACAATGTCCAAAAGGCAGAAAAAGAAGGCCCCTATGGTCGAAGAACAATCAGCAATAGAGATCGTTACACAGGTAGAACATATATATGAGGACACCCAGTGTGTCTCGGGTGTTGAGCCTGAGTATAAATGGGATGAGGTATACAGATTGATTTCCCACAGGGAAGTCCCAGACATGGGTCTCGAAGAGGAGCCCATTTATGCCAACATAGAGAAATCCGCCATCATGAAGGTGGCTACCAGACCAGAGCTGTTCCCATGCTCTGATGTTATGAGATGGATTCTGCCCCACACAAATAGCGACACAATGCTTATAGTAAATGTCAAAGGTCAGGGCTATGCTGCATTTAGCCCAGGATATGTGGCGCTAGCTTACCACCTGCCAGAGCCTCAAATCTTCCTGTCAAATGATTGGTTGGATAACCTCAGGATGGATTTGGTAGAGACCCTGAAGAGAATGCTCTTGCCAGGAAAGCTCTATCAACACAGAGCAACCGAGGATTATGATACAACGAGCTTAAGAGCTCCTTACAGATTTGTAGCTCTGATGCTAAACAGGATCTTTGGTAGAGCCAATGGCAGACTCTTCAAATTTGAATGGGTCCCCATTATGTTCCATGTGGCGACCCAAGGAACAATCTTCAACTGGGCCAGCCTCGTATCAAGCAGTCTCTCTTCTTGCGTACCTGCAGCCTTGCGAGGAGGAGAATCCCGTAAGAAATCTGAATTCTATATGAGTGCAATTTTGATAGACTGCATATTATGTAACCAGCCTTTCCCCGACCTCAAGTGTGCCTAGGACAGGGAGAGAATGCCTATATATGCAGCTTACAAACCACTGTGGGCTCATCAGTACCACAGTTATTACAGAGAAGTATGTGAGCATTTCATTATGCCGCTATACAAGCTTATCTTCCGGAAGGAATGTGACTGCATGTCGGAAGATGCTATGCAGGTAATAGAGGAGTATGGATATTATTTCTTGACAGACAATGGTATGTATCTTAGAATGTATGGAGGCTCAAAGACACCCTATCTGCTGCCAAAATATGCAACGGATTATATAATCCACAAAGAGGCGGTCAGACAAGTGTTCATTGACAAAGTTGGTCATTTCTTGTTCCATCATAAGAAGGCTGCATATCCCCCTTTACCGTTCAAGTTAGGCAGCTGCAGATTCGCCAATGTGAAACAAGCTACGGAATTTATAGAGGAACTAGGGAAGTTCCATTTTGGGGAGATGCCTTTTCGGCGCAATGACACTCAGGGTAAAGTGGCTGAGCACTGCAAGAATCATAAAGTGTTCTATGAATATACCCATCATTATGATAAGGATAAATCTGTTTTTCGGAGGGCTCCAAACATGACGGCACTCAGCAGAAGATTCAAACCAAAGAACCCCACCAAAGGTGGAAAAGGGGGAGAGCAAGCCAAAGCTGAGCAAGCCAGAACTGAAGAAGAGGCCAAGAAAAGACATGAAGAGGCCCAAAAGCTAGAACAGGAAGCTGCAGAATGGCTGCAGAAAGGAGAGGAAGAAAAGAGGAAAGCTTCCCAAGAAGCAGCTGAGAAATATCAAGAAGCAGCCAAAGAGGCTAAAGAAGCAGCTAGACTGGCAGCCGAAGAAGCAAAAAGAAAGATGGATGAAGAGCTTCAAAAGCAAGAGGCTGAGAAGATAAAGTTCACACAACAGTCAGCCTCTAAAACACCAATAGGGCAGAGTTAGGAAGAGGAAAACCCTGAGGAGCAAATCCTTCAAGTACCTACTGCTAGCACTCCTGTAACCCCTATGCTCCAATTAGTGCCTTTCATCCAGAAGAAAGGGGAAGAAGTCCCAGACTTCAGCACTGTCTATTACGACAGGGCCACCAAAAGAATCATGAGGAGGATGGAAAAGAAGGTGGAGGCAAAAGATCTATTAGGAAAAATGGTCACAGATACAGCAGTCATGCTAGGGATAGACAAAGACCCCATGCTCACGATAAGAGTTGGGGCTGCACTAATTGATGCCTCTGCTGATAATGTAAACAAGATAATGATTGAGCTAGAATCGGCAAAGAAGACCACTGCTCAGCTAAAAGACACGCTGAGGCAAGAAAGAAATGAGGGTAATAGACTAAAAAGGAAGTATGAGCACGTACTAAGGGAAATGGAATCCACAAAGGGTGAAATCCATGCCCTCCAGGTACAGCCGCAAGCGAAAGAGACAGCACAAGAGGCTCTAGAAAATGTACAACAGGAAGCCCAAAATCTGAGAAATGAGAAGGAACATTTGAGGGCAAAAGTGGAAGACCTAGAGTCACAGCAGAATATCATCTATGAGTCCAATACCGAATACATCAAAGAGCTGAAAGATAAGCTGGCTTCTCTGACTGCTGAACTGGAGACAACTAAGGAGCAGCAAGTCAATCTGCAGCCGTTTAAAGAACATAACCTGGCTCAGAAATCCAAAGTGCTACACCTACAGACTGCTTTGGAAGAAGAAAGATGCCAGGTCCTCCAGATTGATAGCCGACTGGACGAAATCTTGGACACCGCTTCTTATTTTGTTGACAGGTCTCAAGACATCCTCGAAATACTGACTACAAGGATAGCAAGGGCGGAGAATAATGAGGAAGCTCCGGCAGAACTACCCTCCAAGGATAAACAAGCCCTCAAACGGGACTACGATCTGATAGAATTCGCTATGAATACTACAGAAGATTTCAAGAAAACGGTGAAGAAGACAAAGGGAGCCTGCACAGAATTCTTCAGGAGAGCCCTAGTTACCTACAACCGATGCCAGGTAGAAGCCGAGCAGAGGCTATATGAGTTCCCAGATCATGATTCGTTTGTAGAAATGTTGCAGAAAGGACAGGAGGATGAAGAAGCAAAAGTACAGCACATCAAAGCCATCAATGACCAAGTTCTGAGAAATGAGATAGGTCATACAGCTGTTAGTGTGCAGCTCTTAGAAGACCAGGTGCGATTAAACACAACCAGGGTGGACACCATCAGAAACCAGGCCGGGAAGTTTGAGCTAAACATCCAGTTTTTAGAGCCTAGCTCGTTTGAAGGTCTCGCTACTGAGGCAGCAGCATGGAAAAAATTCCTAGAAAACCAAGCGGGACCCTCCTCATAGGGGACCGGTCTGCTTTGTATTAATTAAAATTTTGTAAAATATTTTGGGAAAAAAATGAAGCGTTGGGAAAACCAAGGGTTGGGAAGCCCAAAAGTTATTTTGGGCAGCCCAACCAAATTCTAGCTTCTTGTATAAAAGTAGGAAATGTAGAGAGAAAAGGGGCTTTTTTCCCAGTAAGACTGGAAGGTTGTTGTAAGAAGAACTATTTCCTTTTGCAATAAAAATTACAGTTTGCCTGTTGAAAGAAGATCGGTGGGATTTCAATTGTTTTGCCATGGATAGTCGAAAGATGAACTACTTTGTTTTTCAGCATAGTATCCGTGAATCGTGAGATCGTTCTAACTTATGACCTATGTCTTGTTTAAAGGATTTCTGATTTATTTTATGAAATAACCACCATGAGTAATGCATGCTTATTACGAAATAATTGGTTAGCTAGTTGTTGAAATACCTTTCATTGTTCATGCCTGTAAAAGTAAATGTCAGCTATCTGTAATTGCTTTTATCATGTGTGCACATCCGCATTGCTCATATTTATTAAATATAATTTGGCTCCCCGGGGATAGGTAGATAGAGATAAACAGATAGGCATATAGATAGGTAGTCATTTTAGATCATAGATGCATTTGTGATTCTGGTGCTGGTGAGCCTAAGACGATAGGTAAGAACCTGCGCATCACATTGTGATTGCTCCCCGCATCCTTCACCACCCTGCATAATCAGTTAGATACTTGCATATCATTCTTAAGTCAAAAAATACAAATTCCGGTGGACCGGGCCGCAACCGGTAAACCCTTGTTGTTACTTTGACCTACGGTAGCCGGACCGCAAAACCGGATGGATTCCCTATACCAAACAGTCGACGGGCTAGTTGGGAATGTCGATTGGGGAGAATCCCTTACTGTTGTCGCCTGCGAATTTCCAGGCCCCAACACGTACATCAAAACAAGTCCGCCAACCTTGAACTGCTTTGTTCTGATGTGGTGGTCATGCCATGCTTTATGTTGTTGTTTTTCCACATTTTTATTGAAGCCCGCAATGAAGCGTTCTTCCTCCAATTGAATCAGCTCCGCAATTCATTCTTCTACAACATCGGTATCTGTCATCTCTGTTAGCACAACAATTCGCAATCTTGACACAATGTACTCCATGGGCACGACTGCTTCTTATCCATAGACTAACCGGAAGGGGGTGTATCCAGTTAGTCATTTGCATGTTGTTCTGTAAGCCCATAGTACTGCTGAGAATTTTTGGTCCTAGTCATCTCTGCACACATTACAAACCTTGGTCAATGCATTCTCCAGTATTTTCTTGAAGGCCTCAACAGTTCCATTTGCTTGAGGGTAGTAAGGTGTTGTCTTTTTGTGCTGGATTTGGAATTCTATAGTCATTTCAACAATTAGCTTATTTACAAAATGCATACCTTGGTCATTGATAAGGATCTTCGGTCAACCAAACCTTGTGATTACATTTTCAAACAGAAACTTTGTCGCGGTTGAGGCGGTGCAATATTTCACAGGTGTCGCTTCTGCCCATCTTATCAAGTAATCGGTAGCAGTTATAATATAGTGTGCACCAATCCATTTCCTTGGCAGACTGATACAGCCGACAAAATCCACTGCCCATTTATCAAAGGCCTGCAGTGTAATTTGTGGCACCAATGGCATTTCATCATGTCATGATGGCTTCCCTGTTCTTTGACACTTATCACAATCACGACAGTATTTTCTGGTATCCATATGTACAGTTGGCCACTAGATTCCATCTTGTAAAATATTGTGCATTGTTTCCTTCCCAGCATAGTGGCCTCGTGAAACACATGCATGCACTTCAACCATTACCCATTTCCTTTCACGATCAAAGATGCATCTGCGTAGTATTTCATCTGGTCCCAGCTTATACAATTGTCCCGCGATTAGCATGTATTCTGAGGCCTTGACAGCTAGTTGTTTCTTTTTCTATGCTGAATAACCTTCAGGCGCATATCCTGTATTTAATAAGTGTATAATAGCATTAAATTCTTTATCGACGACATCGATAGCAAACAGCTACGCATCCGGTATATTATCCTCTAGGCTGGTGGTTTCCTCCCCACTTTCAACGCGCGATAAGTGGTTAGTCCCAACATTTAGTCAGCCTAGCTTCACAGTGACCTCAAAGTCAAATTCTTGAAATAGGAGGAGCCACCGGTAGATATTCCCCCCCAACAATTGCTTATTGTACAGGTACTTTAGCGTAGAATGATCATTGAACATCTTGAAGTGCCCACCCAATAGATAATGTCTAAACTTTTGTAGTGCATAGACCATTGCAAGCCCTTCTCTTTCGGTTGTGGTGTAGTTTTTCTCTGTCGTTGATAGTTTCCTGCTTGCAAATGCAATTGGGTGGTCGATTACGCCCTCTCCCAGTTTGGTTAATACTATACCCAGTGCAATTAATGATGCATCAACATGTACATGGAATTCCTTTTTCCAATCTGGGAATATTAGTATCGGCGCAGTAGCCATTTTGTTCTTCAGTTTATCCAGACTCGCTTGACATTTTTTGTTCCACTCGAATTTGACATCCTTCTTTAGCAGCTTCTCCATTCGGGTGGTTATCTTAGCGTATCCTCTGATAAATTTCTGATAATATCCCATATGTCCTAATGTGGATCTGAGTTGCGTGACTGATGTGGGTGAAGGCAAGTCCATAATTATTGCCACCTTCGCGGGATCGACCAATATTCTATCACGTATGCCACATGTCCCAACAGTACACCAAATGGTGCACAAAATATAAATTTTCTCAAATTTAGTGCAATCTGATACTGGCGACACCTTTCCAACATCATTCGCAGATTCTCAATATGGTCTCTTACCAAACCAAAGACCGTCCAGTCATCAAAACATACTTCAATAAACTTATGAATGAAATATTTAAAGGCAGAAACTACTATTATAAAAAAAAATAGCAAGAGCATTTTTAAGGCCAAAGGGCATTACCATGTATTGGTATCATCCCAATTCTGTTACAAAATTTGTTTTGTGGCAGTCCTCTTGTTAATTCTAACTTGATGGTAGCCCGAGAATCCGTCTGTGAACAAGTACATTTCTTGTCAACCAACACTTTCCAAGAATTCATCTATGAATGGTGTTGGGAATGGATCATGTAAACAGGCATCATTTAGTTTCCTAAGGTCGACACAAATCCTGACCTCGCCTGTCACCTTTTTGTCCTGAATCACTATAGGGCTTATCCACTCCGACTCTTCGACAGGTTCGATGATTCCTACTTCCAGCATGTGATCCAGTTCTGCTTTCACTTTTTCTTTATAGCACGGATTTAGTCTATACGGGCGCTATTTTACCAGCCTTGCATCGGGCTAGAGCGGAATTTTTAGTTCGCCAAATCTTCTACTATCCCCTTCATTTCCCTAAATTTTGTCGGGAATAGGTCCTGGAACTCATGTAATAAATCAATAATATTGGTTACTATATCTTCATCCCAATAGTCTCCAATATTAGAAAATTTTGGATTGTCCTCCGACCCAATGTTAACTTTCTTGATCTTTAGTGGCTTGATGAACTGCTCACTTGAAATGCCGCTTCCTTCTACTACGCGCAATCCTTTCGACTCTAGAATATTAATGTTAGTCGGATCATCATCTGGGTCTCCCGAGAGGTTATAGCAGGTCATCCAATGTTGAACCATCTCACAGCACGGGTTGGAATGCGCAGTGCATGGTTGAGAATACACAACCTCCTACGGAATCTCAGCAAATATCTTCTCCTTAATGGTCTTTAGTGCAATATCAACTATGGTTTGCTCATCTACGAGCTAGAATGTGTACGTGAAATTCTGTGGAACTTTTTCCCATTCCCTCATTTCTTGGCGCATCTCCATGGATGTGTACCAGCCTCTAGGTGTCATTTCAAGAGTATGGATGAAGTGGTGAACCCACTTCTGATGTGGGTAGTTTGAGAATGCAATGGAACACTACTCCAAGTGTTCAACAGGGTCCGACAACCCTGTATACCTTTATGTCACTGTTGTGACCTCGTCTCCGAACCTTACTTCCAGTAGTCGTCTACACAGTGGCCATTCTGTTATCGAACTTTTATGCGTACCCCACCATCATGTGGGTGTGGATTTTAATGCAAATTCTAGAGTAGATAGTCGCTTATGGCTCTGTTACCAATTCCTCAAACTCATTTAAGAATGTTGCCAAGTTAGGAAGTCCCTCATATGCAGGAAGCGGTCGCGACTGGGTTTCCACTCGTCGGACAGACTTAGCTATCCTGGCACATGTCCTCATGGACACTTCATGTAATCAATTTTTCCAGTTCTCAAGTGCCTACCCTAAGTCCGATGTACATGAACTTGAGCATCTCTAGCTCAGGTTACCATCCGTAGTAGGATTGATGCAGTCCTCCTTAAGGGCAGTGACATTATAGATGTTGTCGAGGTGATCACCTTGCCCTTCGTTGAACACTAATTCAACGTATCTTTGTCCTTCTAGTGGGTCAAGGGGCGCAACCACCCTCATCTCATCATCCTCAAACGATAAGGTCCTTCTTTTGAAGTTTATGATAGTTTGATTTTCCATTGCCCAATCAATTCCTAGTAGCACGGGATATGGGTTAGTATCATCTACTATATTGATGACCTCGAAGTCTGCGAAAGTACACAATCCTTCAATATTCACTTGGACCTGACTTAGTCTACCAATAGGCAGGACCTTTTCCTGATTAGCAAGTCTTAATTGAATTGGGGACCATTCTAGGGGTGCCTTGCCCATTATTTCCTACATCTAGCGAGTTAGAATGTTAACATCGGATCCTAGGTCTAGGATGATACAGTCCATATCATAATCACCGATTTGTACGGACATCCTGAGCTCACATCCCATTTTGAGATTAATCTTGACACTGTTAACCTTCTTTACTGATGGGTCTTTCTCTGGAAGTGTTTTTATAAGTGCTCCCAAATCTGCAAGTGCATCCTTATCCTGGATTAGCACCGACCAACTTGACAAGAATGGTTTGAGCTTACTAACCTTATCTGCACTCTTGTTCGCAGTCTGTTGTTCAAATATATTTTGGAATATTTCAGGAATATATTTTACTTGGCCTGAGGTCGATGGTTGTTTCGTTCCTATGAACTCTAGACATACATCCATGAATATCTGCGTCTGTTCTTGAACATTAAGTGGTGCTTTCTTCTATGCAGCGGGTTGCACCTGCGGTTGTGCTAGAATCGCAGATTCCATCTCTGTATCTTAGTATGCACCCGTCACAGCACCTCCCCTGGTTACCACTGCTACATTTGGTTCCTATGGTTCTATGACTATCATCTATATGTTGGCATTAGCATTTGGGTTGGGAGCATTCAGCATAGGATTTGGTACTGAGATAGGTGCTCCAACCGTCTGGGCATTCCATCGAGTGATAAGTTGCGGACATTACTCCACATTGTTCTCTTGTTTGCAATATGATCAATTCTTCGTAGGTTCATGGCAGTCTCTAGCATAGTGGCCTTGCACTCCACAATTATAGCATATCACTGGCCCTCTTCCTCAGCCAAATACTCCTCCTCCTTGGCTCCTGTAATTTCCACCCCCCCTCAACTGAAGTTGAGGTTGTTGCAAAAATTATTGCGGTTTTGCATACTATTGTTTATATGGGTTATATGAGCCCGTATTCTCAAATTACGATGCCATCTAAAACTGCTGCGCAGGCTAAAACTGAGGCACAGTATGGAACTTAGGCGTGTCCTGGAACTGTAGCGCATCCTGTTCAATTTTAACTTGCTCCTTCATCTTCATTAGATATGCATCTACCATTTTCTCTCTCATGAGTTGGTAGGCCCTACAATCCTTTTCATCATGGCCTACATATTTACAAAATTTACACTACAGAATAACTGGGGTACCTACCGTCCTCTGCAAGAACATACAATCTACGTCACGGTGTCCTCCTATCTGGAAGATGTTGCGATTCTTCTCTCTCAGAAATCAAACTATAGTCCTCCTCTTCATCACATGATCCTTCATCTAGGTGTGACCCACATCCATATTCACCCTCCCTGGGCAGTCTATAAGCCCTCTTGCCTCCAGCTACCTTCCTCCTCTTTCCTAACCGGAATCTCCTTTCGCTTATTAATAATCCAGTGTCCAACTCATCCTCTAAGCTTCCATGGAACATTTCTTCTTATTACCTTCCATATTACTCATAAATATTACACATCCTATCCCCCTCACGGACTGTGCGACTCAATCTCTCAGTTGTAAAATACCCCTTTCACAAGGAGTATTTTAATCCATAGGTTTATAGACATAAGGTACCTTCCCTGAGGCCCTTGCGAAAATTGTCACTCTGCCTCGCTACACAAGGTTATCGCTTCAACAACGAACTTCGTAACATACCCTTCTAATGTGCTATCAATCCAAAAATCAACAACTCCATAAATAGGGTTACTTACTTGTGCTACTTCTTATGTCAATTGGTCAGACCAGTCAATCACTCTTCTCTGGGAGTCATCCTGCTAGGCTGCTAACTCCGATAGCCATTCTTGCAATATATGGGAAACTCCATGAAAAATATTTCATGGATGTCCGAATACAGATATCGTTGCAATCAGTTTCCAGGGCTCAGCCGTGAACACTTGCTTTCCTCCTGTGCAAATATCAACTTCTTTGAATCCAGCTACTCCTCGACTTCACTCTTAGTCGGATGCCACAACATTTCCCTCGATCTTATCAATAGGGTCCGGGAAATGGAACCATTTGTTATCCACTTTTCCTAACTCACGCAACCCAGGCTCTACGCAACCCGTTAACCCAACAAATACTCGAGATACCGACCCGACAAAGAAAGCCCCGTCGATAACACCTACGAAGCAAGCACAATCTCACCTGGGATATCTCTTCAATGTGTAACCACTGGAATCATGTTTCCGTGATTGTCAAGGGATTATAGTCCCTTGGCACGCATCCAAGGAGATCGACCAAGCCACGAGGAAGGAGTCACTCCCACCAAATGGTAGCGCCCATCGCACATATATTTTACTCACTACTAATGGTGCAACACAGATTTGTCCTTAGTGCTTTAAACATGGTAGAATGTAAAATAGTTGTCAGACAAGCGTAGCATACAATTGTGCAACAACACTTGCACCATAATCATAAACTATCCCTCAGGGCAGGGTGTCGTAACCTAATCATGCATTCATGCTCTTATTGAAAGAGAGACATTCATTCAATCATAGCAGGACTTGCATCATAAGCACAACAGACATAAACATAAACATTCACAACACCAATCACCCATTCAGACACAAGAGATAACATGGAAACCCATCTGGGAAAAACCACCAAGGTGCTCTTCATCTAGCATGAGAAAAGGATATAGCACCTTGCAGTCTCCGGGGAGCAAACTAATCGTATTATATGTATTTATGACTTAGACTCGTGGTTCTCATGCTCTCTATCTTATTTCTGCTAGTCTACTGCTACCATCTATAGATCTGCACACGGCCGGGATCAACCTCTCTAGCATCTGCACCGCTCTAGCAGAGCTCTTCTTCTACTGCACTAACTCTGGATGCATCCTGCAGGCTCTTGGCTATTCTACTACTCATAGATCTCTCTCCTGTAAACCCTTCCCCAAATATATTGAAATGCTAACCTAAATGTAATGACGACCAACAATCACCAACCCTCTAACTATTAAATCCCTCCTATTTATACTATTTTACATGACCACACAGGGTCGACTGCATACAGGCAATCTGTTAATGGTCGCCATCAGCCACCCTTCAGGCTACAGCTGTGGTGATCATGACTTGACACAAGGCACTATCGGCCTGACTTACAAATATCCCCTCACACGTGCATAGCTGCAGGCTTACGCCGCCTTAAACGGCCATGATTTGGATTCTGCACTTATCGCTTTCCAGCCATTATCACTTGCGCGCTCCCGTGCCTGCCTTTCCTTCATCGCGCACCTCTCCATTCTGTATGCATGGGTTCTTTGTTTCCTTCGTGATCTTCCTTTTTTTCTGTCACGCGTGCGGCACACCTTCTCTGATTGTGCGCGCGAGCTTCTTCCTTGTGCTCCTTTCCCAAGCCAACACTCCCTACCCTTGTAAATCTTGAAGTTTGAAAGGACAAGCTTCTTCAGCTCCTTTTGGAGCAAAGGCTCTAGCTTAGGGTGTGTTTCTCGAAATTGTTGTTGAAAGGGATTTTGTCCAGAGTCACCAAAAACTTTCAAGTTTTTTACATTTAACTCAATGGCTTTCTTCAGATCTTGAACTATGGCTTCTGCAGTGTTATTTGTATATTCCAATTCAAGCCTACAAGAGAGGTAATTTTTATTTCTTTCAGGATCAATAAGGACACAACAGGCCCCTGATCCCTCTTGTGTTTTAGAGCCATCAAAATATAAAATCCAAAATCTATCTTTTAAAACTACTTGGTTAGTATCATTCCCTTCATTAGTACCTAAATTTACTATGTTACACTCCATATCATCAGCTCATGAAAATCGAAGGAGATCGGGTTGTGTATCGAATTCATAACTAACTTCCTTAGCTTGGTAATTCCCTGTCTCTAACTCTAAAAAATAGTTTCCCAAAACTGAAGATGAGAAATTCACCAATTCGTTCTTTCCTTCCAATTGAGTCACATTCTGCTTCATATGCGGTTCTCTCAGTATCTAAATCTGATTTTGACTGTTTTGGTATGGTAGCCACATGTGAGACCAATCAGTCACAAAATATCCATTGAGTTTTGTAGACCAGTACCTGCTCAATATCAAATTATAAGCCTCAGGTATATCCATTATCATTATATCTATGAATTGGCAAACTCTCGGATCTGCAAACAATCTTATTAGCGCATCTTTCATCTCCCCTATTACCTTGACAACAGACCTATCTAGTTGAATAATCTTTGAAGGGGATGGTGTTGGTTGGACATTAATCTTCTTACAAATAGAAATAGGCATAATATTGGACGAGGCTCCAGAATCTACTAAACAATTATGAACATTATGATTAAAAATTTCAAATGTTAACAAGAAAGGCAAAGTCTGATATTTCGATTTACCACCAATGCTTTCTTTGTTAATGTCAGTATCTAATTTGATGGCTTCTGAAGTACTGCTTGGTTGTAGGTTAAAAGCTTCCAATGGTTTATTTCTTTGCTGAGGAAGATTACATAATTCGAATAAAGAGATATTTTCTTTGGTTTTCCTGGTATCTTCCACAATATCATATCCCATGTTATTCTCTTTATTTTTTTCTGTTTTGTTTACCACAGTTCTCACTAGTTTATCAATTATTGGGCTAGTTCATTTCATGCTTTCCGTATTACCCTTATGTTGTGTTTGAGTAGTGCTGATAATTTTCTTCAAGGTTTCCTTTATTTTCTTTGTTTTAGGCAGCACTAAGCTTTGATCCACCACCGGTCCTTTACTCCTAGTTGTAACATTCACTGATGACACTTAGATTTCCTCAGTCTGTTCTTCTTCATGTAATCCTAATGTGGGTGCCCAATCCCATAACACCATCGTGGTCTCTTCCGTTGTTTCTTCATGTTCATTAGTTTTTTCTTCCTCTTCTTCTGGATCTTCCAGCTGAGTATCTAATAATTGGTTCATAACCAAATTTATCGAATTTATCCATTGTGGACAAGTTTTTTCATAATGGTGTTCCTAATGAAATGTACAGAAATAATCCATGCCTACTTCATTTAAATTTAAAATAGCGGAGTTTAGTAGAGGTGGTTGGGGTTGTCCACTTTCTTCTCTTTTCTTGTAGTAAGGCTTGAATGGCCTTATAGATGAACTAGCTTCCTTCTCCTTTTGCAAATCTACTATCTTGTTTGACAGTTTCTACACCATTTTCACCACCTTTTCTAACTCATCTTTAGGCCTAGTTAACAGCAAATGTTTTTTATTGGTTGTTGTTTTCACTTATGGTTCTGAAGTATGTTTTGCAATACTATCAAGATCAACTTCCACCCTTTCTTCTTCTTCATAGTTATCTACCATTGTGAGCTTAACTACCATTTTCACAAACATTGCTATAGGTGGGGATAGTGTTGTAGGATAATATTCTACCAAAGACTCTTCAGCTGGTTTTGTTGCAACACTAAAACTATTTAAAAGAGTAGTGAACCTTTGAATGAAATATTGGACCTTCTCTTTCTTTTCCATCTTCAAAGATAATAACTCTTTCATGAGTGTTGCTACAGTTTTCTAGTTGTTGAATTTACTTCTAAACATTCTCTCAAAAGTATCCCAGTTTGCTATTGAGTTATCTTGTAGAATGAAATACCATGAAGACACTCTGGGATCGAAAGTATATGGGAATGGTATGCAGACAACGTCTTCGTGCTCAACATTGAGAAGACTTAGTGTGAGATAATAAAAAAATTCAGATGATCTTCAATAGAGATACCTTTTCCAAGATCAAACTTTGGCAGCACTCGTTCTGGGTACTTAGGTAAATCATGTAAAGGTACATCCAAGTTGAGTGGCATCCTAGCTCTCCATGCGGGTTGTTTTACAGCAGATATAACTCGAAGCGGAGATTGTGGTGGAGAATGCGGAAAGGCTTGAGCTGTAGGTGACTCCGATCCTAACTGATCAACAAGTTGGGTGATTTCTTGGAGAGAAAAATATATCAATTATTCCAAATTTCTGCAAGCATTGAGTCTCTAGTGTATGAGACTGCTTTCTTGGGATCTTACCTCCTGGGTAATGCAGGAATTACTTTCAACCCACCAAGCTTCCTAACACGATATCTTGTATGCCTCTTAAAATAATCAACTTCTTCAAATGGGATAGCATATAAAGATTATGAATCTTCTTCTTTAGAAATTATCCTTTCTTATTCTTCATATTCGAGAACAAAATCTTCAGGGAAAGTAGTTTCAGATGTAGTTCTAGTGGAATATTTTATCATAAATGGATTTTCTCTACCAACCATGCACTAGATGCCCTCCTTCTAGCACCAAATCTATTGATGCCTAGGAAAATTCCCAGGTACCGATCGTAGGGATTCTCCTCGATAAACAATCCCAATTAGATCGTCCACCGTTTGGTGTGGGAAATCCGTTTGGTTAACGGTACGACTGCCGTAGATTAAGTTGTTTAAATATTTACCCATTATGGCTCGGTCCACCGTTTATGTAATTTTCTTTTTAAAGATGACATGCAAGTGCCTAAATGCATATAATTGATAAGAAGAAACCTCACAAGTGATGCGTAGGTTCTTACCTCTCATCTTACCATTCCTGGCTTCTCAATTATTCTTCTAAACCTAAGTCTAAGCTAATCTATCCTATTCTAAATTATCCTATCCCTGCAGGGAGCAAATTTAAAGTTAGAGCAATGTATTGTAACTTTTTATATTAAGCTTACAAATAGTTGTTTCAATTTCATATGCATATTAACAGCAGAAATAATATCAAAGGCAGCTCTGACATAATAAAACATTCATTGCTCATTTCATACATAGGCATTTATATGGAAATCAAAATCTTTCATCACCAAATAAGTAATTCAAAATAATTAGAACGATCCCATAGATGCATGGAAACACAAAGAAGTAATTCCACATTGCGACTTCCAAACATTCCAAGAAAATTGTTGTGCAACCTTTCCCATCAAGAACAAGTCCTTCTTTATTAGCAGAAAAAATAGTTCTCTTGCAAATAGTCTAGCCCTTCTTTGTGATAGCGAAAAGTCCTTCTATTGTACTTTCTACCCCTATTTATTACAATCTGAATTTGTCATTTTGTGACCTTTGACCTACCCTAACCCTAGAAATTCCCTGGAAAATGCAAACAGTTCCATAAGAGATGACATTTATGTGGGCCCTACCATATTGGAGACAAATGTTTCCCATGCACTAGTCACCTCCTACGATGTCAGCAGATTTATTTGAGTCATGTCGAAATCCTCTTTTCTTTCAATCCACCAACGTTTCGGCGGAAAATACTAATGCTTCTCCTACCAAAAACCTCTGATCGTTTTGACGTGGTTTCCTGAGTCACTTCCGACAGTATTGGCAGCAATTTCTGAGTTTATTCCCTGATAGTGTCGGAAAAATTATCCATATCCTTCTTACCATTTCGGCGCAACTAGCCGAGTTCTTCCGATTCATCAAGGAAATTTTTTTCGACATTGTGTGAATTTGTTTCTTTCAAGTCTGTCCTTCGGAAGGTAATATTGCTTGGTGAGAATAAAACCTGTGACATGAGCGTAGCAAGAAGAGTCTTAGTAATACCTCAATTGTTTTGAAAAACCCAAAAAATAGACATGCATTATTGTACCTATGCTAGAATAGAGAAGAAAATCATAGTTATCAATCCATTGCCAGTCATTCAAGGTGTAGTTGTGTAATTTGGAGAGAGGTATGCCCTTACAAAGTTCAAATGCAACCTATCTTTCAACTGTTGAATGCATGCGGGTTGGGCTGAATGCAAAACCTCCAGATGTCTATCGTCAATGTTTGCGAGATAGAAAACCAAAAGAATTCGTTTGTTATTATAGTAAAATGAAAAAAAGAATTGTCATTGTTGGGGAAACTTCATTTGGCGCGAAGACTTTTGGTCATAGCAGAAGAGATTGCGATGTCGACAATATCGATGAAAACGTTTTATTTATTCCGACCGTGTCAGTGATATGTTTTATGTCATGTCAATAGTATTGACATTTTTACCCCAAAATATCCGATCGCGAGACTTGCGACTGTTTCAACGTGAAAAAATGAGTCTTCTCCAACCGTGTCGATGAGAACTCGCTGAAATCCCCCCATTTGTTTTGTCGGTTCTTATTCTATCAATTATGACCGTATCGGCGAAAATCCTGAATCTCCCCGAAAAGTGGGTAGCAATTAATCGTCGACAACATTCATTGATCTCTCTAATCATTTCGGAGGTGACTCGTGAGTTACTCCCGACCGTGTCGACGAGTTTCATCGAGTTGTGTCGAAACGGTGCTTTACGAAAAGCTTATTTTTCCCAAGCTAGCCATGTCGGAGAGACTATATCAGTTCCTCCGATATGTCAGAGAAATTGGTCAAGTTACTACGATATGTTAGCGGTAAAACATGAGTTTTAACTTGGCCAAAACTTCTTCGTTTAACTTTTTGGAAAAAAAACCTGTAGGATGGACTCCCTTGAGCTGGAAAAAAGTCTAAGTATGCTTTCAATCAAAATTGTAAGGAGGGCCCCTAAAATATCAAAATTTTGAGGAAGCACTTGCAGCAACAATAGAATAACAGATCTAAAACTATATTACAATCTGTAAATCACATGATAAAATAGAATATGGGAGTAAAATCTAACCAAGAAAACAACCTTTAAAGTTTTAAAAAATTTCCAAAAATTGTTCAAGAATAGAGTCTAGACACACCAAGCCGCTCTTAAATGATTCAAGCATACCTATTGCCTTACTCTTCAGTTGATTCCATGTTTATCGATATAGACATAATAGCTCATACTAAATAATGTAAAAGGTGCTACTATAAGGTAACACCTTACATGAATATCATAATATATATATATATATATATATATAATGAATTCATAATATCTACAATAATTTTGTGTGGCTTATATGTTTATGAAGAGACACCTTTAAACAATGTGTCCTTCTAATGCCGAGTTTTACATAAATAATTAATAACCTAAATTAATAATTAATAATTAATTAATTAATGTAATATACATTTGGTATATTACAAGTCTTCCCGCTCTGAAAAGATTCAGCCACGAATCTATTGTGAGCATGCTGCAGCAAGAATTTTTGCCATGAATAATGGTGCCACAGTTTAGTTGTTCTTGAAATAATCAGTCGTATTTCCATTTAAATATTTTCATGCATATGATTCTGTAGATAAACAAGTAACAACTATATGGGGTATTCTTCTAAGCTTCTAATCTGATGGTGTTCTTTTGATCTTCTAATTTGGTGTAGATTTCTGGGACATCTTCAGCTACGGCCACTGATAGAATGTTCATCTCTTCATTTTTTGCAACATCTTCTAAATTTCATTCTTCTACGTTATCCTAATCGTTTATCACAACATCTTCTGGGTTTCATTCTTCTACGTTATCCTAATCATTTGACGTAACATCTTCTAGGTTTCATTCTTCTACGTTGTCCTAATCATTTGTTGCAGCATCTTCTGGGTTTCGTTCTTCTACGTTGTCCTAATCATTTGTTGCAGCATCTTCTGGGTTTCGTTCTTCTACGTTATCCTCATATTCATCAGTATTTAGTGTTTCATTGTTACAATCTATGAGATCACCATCTTCTTTAGAATTGGCATTGGCGTCAGGATTGTCATTATATGAAACTATCCTTTTGTCATCTGTATTCTCTAGTATTTTTTCTTCATGTTCATTTTGATCTTCTCTACTCTGGGCTTTATCACCGTTCTCTACATCTTTTGTTTTATCGTCTGTGTTATTGTATTTATTATCATGTCCTTGGCTTTGGTTTGGGTTATGAGCCAAGATTACAATCCAATTTTGTTTTGGAGCTTCACGAAACATTTTCACTAATTTTATGGTTGTGTAGGTTGGACGATTTATACGACTCATTTCCATTCCTTGTATGAAGCTACAACAAATTTCTGGAACTTGAGCATGATTCCGCAACATATTTTGAGTCTTGTACTTTGAACAGTGGTTATGGTTAGGCATTGTTTTTTGTGTCTTGTACTTCAAACGATGGTTCTTATCCTTCTTTACCAATGATTCCCTAGACCTTCTGTGATTGGGAATGTAGGGAATCAATGTATGTGTTTTTTTTTTTGGCATAGGTGCAGGAGTGCTTTTGAGTTGTCCTTTATCAATATCATTGAAATTTTCTTCATGCTCTTCCATGCTTGAAGATACATATGATGTAGCTGTTTTTTCATCTTTCAACTGAGTTGAGAAGTATGACGCATGCACCTATGATTGTTCCTTGTCCACATGCTTCTTAGATTATCCTTATCGTCGTCATATCATCAACATTTTCGTTTCTTCAACTAATTATTTTATGTCTTCATGAAGAACTTGCGTTGCCACGTCGATGTTTGATATTTTTGCTTCAAGCTCTGTGTTTTTTATTTCTTCAATCTCCCCTTTTAATTCCTTTTAACTTCTTGAGTTGTTTTATCTATTTTAAAAAACCCATAAACACCTACATCGAAGACCATTTTTGTCTTATACAAAATCTTCAATTTTTTTAATAATAATTAATTAATAATAATATTTATTACTATTGTTTTTATCAACTATATATATAGTTCTTTTTGGATTAAAATATTATAACAATAATTATAATATTATAATTTTGTTGGAAGAGGAGAATTTAGGGTTTAAACAAGATTATAATAATATATCTTATTATAATCTATGGTTTTCGAATATATAGTAATAAATATTTTTACTTCGTTATTCTTTTCTTTTTAACTTTCTTTTCCTTTTTTTTCAAACTTTATTTATATTTCTTCTTCTTCCTTTTTTTTCAAACTTTATTTGTATTTCTTCTTCTTCCTTTTTTACTTCACTGTTTTTTTAACTTTTCTAAACCACATGTGGTTTGCTTTAAAACCACATGTGGTTTTGCACTTTTCTTTGTTTTTTTTGTTCCTTTTTCGTCTTTCCCTCTTCTAGAAGCTTTCTTGACCACAGGTAAACGATAAAACTTCCCTGATACCACTTGTAAGGTAACACCTTACATGATTATAATAATATATATATATAATGAATTGATGATATCTATAATAAGCTCGTGCGGCTTATATGTTTATGAAGAGACACCTTTAAACGATGTGTCCTTCTAATGTTGTATTTTACATAAATAATTAATAACCTAAATTAATCATTAATAATTAATTAATAAATGTAATATACCTTTGGTATATTACAACTACCATGTGTTAATTCAGGGTTGCATGCAATCAAGTACATCCGGAGTATTTCAAGCCCAAGTTTTAAGTGTAGGGCATGGCTTGAATATTTCGAGTCATAAGTTGAAAGTCTCTATGATGCATTTTTTATTACATTCAATCAAGTTTTAATGCTTCCATGTTGCTAAATGAATTAAATAATTTTGGAAAATAAGGTTCTTAACATCATGTCATATCAACCTATTTGTTTTATCCTCTGCATCTGATTAAATAGTTAAAATCAATGTTAAAAATATTGTTTACTAGAATAAATTCACAAGGGTCTCTCAATTGGGTCTAGATGGGAATTTGAAAGGAGTTTATCTTCCCAACCCATGATCAAGTCTTGAAATTGGCATGTTGATCTCTTAATAACTCCATTACTCCACATATCGCTTCCACTAAACATGTAATTAGGAAAAGTAAGTAAATTAATGGTTAATGTGGCCATTTTTAAAATAAAAATTGAGAGATACTCTCAAAATAAATTGCATTTAAAAATAAATTGAATTAAAAAAATAATACGCGTAACAACCAATTAAGCTAACTTCTGTAAAATCACATTTCTTCTAAACAAATACGATATCGAACGAATTCATTTACTGAGATATGTTAAGGGGGGGTTGTTTATAATATGGGTGAAGTCCCTATGGGGTAGCAATATAGTAGAGCACAATCAAAGGAATCATACTAGTAATTCTAATAGATTAAGGTGTATGCCTATTTAGGGTCACAGTATAAACCAGATAGAGGGTAGGCAAGGGTATTCCAGGCCAAAGAGAGTAAGTTATATCAACTTCCCGGATCCATAATTTATCACTGTGTTATACTATTGTTCAAGCGAAGTTATAATTTCATAACTTTGTGTCGGCCATCCCTTAGTTGTCCTAAAAAGAAAGCAATAGTTTATTCAAAACCTTTGGAAAGGCGGTAGTATCCACCTATAAGTGCAAGGCGGAAGTTTTTAAGGTAATGTGCAACAAGCTCAGATGAAGTATTCAATTAAACAGAAACAAGCCTGTAAGTGCAAATGAAAGCATGTGAATGCAACAAGCAATTATAAATGAGTGAGTTAATGTTGAAAAACTGGAATGCAATTTTAATGTTGTGTTCAGGTAATAATAATTTTCCCCATATCCTCCAAGCATGTAAACCTATTAAGAAGGCACAGACACATGGTAACCATGTTAACATAATAGTGAATGAAATCATAGTTAGACAATTACTCAACATATGCATTCTGTAGTTTTACAGTTTGGAAACCTCAAAGAGTTGGGGTTTAAATGATTCATTGGATGTATTTAATATGGACATTAGCATAGACCTATCCAACCACTTGGTTGATTTGCACTTCAAAATTGTAATGTGCCAAGCTCCATGTTACATATCTATAAAGGCAATTTGTGTGAACTCAAGTTATGCATTATGCAGTTGTACAGTTTAGCAAACTCGAAGTGACAAGGTTTAGAAGATGCATTGGAAGCATTGAATATGAGCGTTAGCACAAACCCATCCAAACCCGATTTGATTTACACCTTGAAATTGTAAAGTACACTGATTTGATTTACACATTGAAATTGGAAATTGGAAATTGCAAACTCAAGGTTGCAAATCTATAACTGATGTCTTACTATTTGCGTGAACTCAAGATATGCATTTTGCAACTTTACAGGTTGGCAACCTCGAAGTGTTCAAAGAGCCAGGGTTTAGATGATGCATTGGGTGCATGAAATATGAAAACTAGGACAGACAAACCTTAGTTTTCACCTCGAAATTGGAAATTTACAAAGCTCGGGATTCTACATCTTTGCAACCTCAAGGTGAATATCAAACCAGCTTTAGATGAGTTTGATCTTGTTTATTGTTTCTCTAACCATATAAATTTGTTGAAAATGACTTATAATGGACTTTAAATGATGACACGTCTACCAAATGACGAAATTATAGAGTAATATGAACTTATCAAAGAAGATATACATTTCGTTTGAATTTGATTTTCTAAATATGGAGATTGGCTAGCATACCTTTCTGTTCAAGGAATCTGCGCATGTATCATTGTGATATTCAAGTGAATCTTTTCCTTTTGACCATTTATCATTCCAAATATCATAAATGAATGTAGATTTCACTATAGCTTCATTTGTATCATTGACATTGTTTCGACCTCCAACAACATAGACTTTATCTTCCATGAGACCAATTTAACACTCGGAACAGAGAGAAGGCAAAAATTGCATGTTTTCAATCCCTAATTTTCATTTAAAAGTGGAGAGCAAAGATGATTATATAGTATCACATGCATGACAAGATTTACAGACATCGAGTGCACAGAATCAATATGTACAAACAAGTTGATCATAGCCCCTGAGAATGCAATGGAAAAAAGGAGGAATAGTGACACACCTTTAAACAGAGTTGCACCAAATCGATATCTGGATTCAGGCATGGAAGCTTTCTATGTATACTTTTGGAAAACTGTATCATACATCCAAACTTCATTTGTTATATTTCCATCTACCTTGGCACCCCCAATGATAAACACACTATCTTCGTTGTAACCAATAGAAACATTGTATGTTAATTCATCTGTAAAAAATCACAGGTAGACACCATGCAAAGGAGTTTATAGTTATCCTAGGTAAATGACGATTAACAAAGTCATCTATGCAGCCAGAGAAGCTAGGTGCCTTATAAATCTCATGTAGAGGAGGATCCCAAGAAGAAACCACCATGATTTTGTGTGATGGTATATTAAATCTAAACTTGCATATATTTAATATGGATACACAGAGCCATCTAAAACCTATATGATATGCACCTCTAAGTTTCTAATCTCGTATTGAAACTCTAGATATACCTTCAGAACCAACAAATGTATTTTTTAGTGTTGTTTTGGTTTGATAAAGAATCTAACAACTAGTAAATCACCACCGTAGGATGCTTTCCCATTGCTAGAGATCAAAGGATATTGTTAATGTACCGTTGCAATTCCTTACTGAGTTTCTAATTTCGATTATTATTCAAGTTGTGTATTGTTGGGTGTGCTCATACATAGCTAGGAGAAATTATACACTTTTCTAGACATTATTTGGGCCCTTTCCTCATCTCCTTACTCAACATATTATTTTTCCCTTGGTGGTAGAGGATTCCTTACTTTAATTTACCCCACGTGCACAAAGTAAGATACGTGGTGCAATTAGTCTTTACAACATTCTTATGTCACCACTTATGATTGCTCACTCTTGACTTGAAGCAAAGCAGTTAGATCTGTACCAACCATCTGAATCTACCACCTTACCTGAGTCTACTTAAAGTCATGCCTAATCCAAATCTACCTTAGGTTCATGTTGTACATGAGTCTACCTCACCAGATCCTGCCTTACAACCTCGATCTTTGTATCAATTAGTATAGAAACGATCACGGAGCATGTCAATTAATTAATAAGCAATAGGGGATGGGTATTCTTCTTGACGTTAGAGTATATTGGTTAAAATACATGAGCACTTCAAAGAGGTAATTTATAAAAGAGAGAACTTATAAAGGAGATGATCGGTAGGAATATACACAATTATTACACGATCACTTTAAAGAATATGATTGGTGGAAGTACGTGATCGCTTTAAAGCTATGAGGCAAATCAATCAATCAAGCTTTGTCGAAGCAAATATCAATGCATCAGGCTACTTTTTCGAGTCTCTATCAACAGTTAGCCTCCAAAATATTATCGCTCATGTATGCTCACTTAAATGGTTGAGGCAAAGGAACTTAGTTAAATGTTTAAAACCATCTCAATAACCATTGTTTTAACACGTTATATAATCACTTCCATTCCACCTTTGATTCAGAGGGCCTTGTGACTCATTCATAGTATACTTTGGCTCTTCAATAAATAAATAAAAGAGTTATCTTTCTAAAGAGTTGTTACTCTTAACTCTTTCAAATTTAAAATAAACTACTGCACTCATATCCCTCCTTTTCCATTTTATTATAAAAATGAAAATTATGAAAGAGAGTTTTCAACCTTCTATAGTAAAAACAAATCCTACCACAGCAAGAACATATAGATTGGTTTTTTACCCACTACTCATTAGCAAAAGCTTCTTCCTACTCCTACTTGAAAGGGATATATAGGGATCTCTGGCTCTTTCATGTTTTATTTTGTTATAAAGTATCATTAGTGTGTCTACTAAATCAATCAACTGAGTCAGTAGATTAATCAATAGTTAGAATTTGTTGGTGTTCGAGATACTTTGATTTCTCTTCATTTGACAAAGGAAAGAGAGTTTAGAGAAAACCAATGGCTATCCAATTTTCCTTTCGATAGGGGTCTCGGGATGAATGAAAACTGTTAATTGGGGAGAGAGTGAATTGCCTGCTTTGAGCACAAGCATTGGGGGGGGAACATCCAGTCTATAAAAAATTATTAGTGGTTTGTAATAACCTAAGTGATTCAATATTTAGTTAGGTTGATATTTCCACTTGTGTGTTTGTATGAATAAATAAAGGGTGGAGTAAGACATGATGGATCCAAATACCTCCTACAAAATGAGGAGTAACAACTGGCTCGGGGACATGTAGTCTAGAAAATAGTACAGTAGAATCAATCCTTCGGGGTTTATCCAACCCTTCCTGGACAAGACAATACTTAGATGCTTTATGCCTTGGTGCTCTTATCTTATAATCCACCAAATTATCAGGACATGTCGGGTTCTTTAGATAATACACTATATTTGTGTACCATTCATGATATTCTAATCTATCAATCACAACGGAAACCATCTCCAGACTACTTTCACCATTCATACCCAATGCTTGTTCATTTCCTTATGTTAGCATCTTTGTTAAACCTAATTTCCAAATGATATTCTTTTATTTCTTACACCCATTTACCTCATTTACCTCTAATTCCCAAGCAATCTTTCTGATCCAATATGTTTAACCGTCGAGTAGGGAACATGGGCCATTGTATAGGAATATCCAACATACACTCGGAAGTGCTTCAAAGACTTTACAAGCGCGTAGGCTTTCCCTTTAAGAAACAAATTACATGGCTTGCAATGGGTTTGTAGAGTGTTGAATGCTGCAATAGATGACTGTATGATGCCATCATTCATTTCCATTGTTGTATGACCTGTTAGCATTTTTTATCATTGTTTGGCAAGTTCATTTGCTAGACGGGTGAATTTCCTTGATGTTGGGACATTTCTTTTCCATTGTTGGGTGAATTTATTAGTGCATGTGTGAATTTGTACACTTAATTTCTTGGATTATAAGTTGTCATTCTTCATTTTGTGCACTTGATGTTTGCAAATCTGGGATATGGTCAGCTTACAGTCCAAGAAATTAAGACATCGAGTGTATCCTGTATAGCTTGTTCTCTCGTTGTTTGGGTTGTTTTTATACCTCAAAGGGTTGTATTAAATCCAAGAACTTAAGTATATGGGCCAAGAAAATATAATACAACCCTTTGAGGTATAAAAACAACCCAAGCACCAAGAGAACAAGCTATATGGGATACACTCGATGTCTGCAAATCATTATGGTCCATACACTTATTTTCTTTGACTGTAAGTTTTCATTCTTCATACTCTACAACCAAAACCCTGTAGTATATTTATGGTTCAGATAATTAATTCCATTTCATCCTCAATTATTCATTGGTCAGATCACAGGGACAACCTGCATACAAACCCCTGGACAACCTTTAGTTCTATATTTGGCTACAGGTGTACCAGTCCATTGAGCATTAACCATCTCGACACTTATTATATCTTATAACTCGAGGAATCAATCATTCAGTTGTGCACCTCTCTCAACAAGGGTTGTTGGTGTACCCCTTTCGAAAGACATTACATTTTGGCAAACCTCTCAGAGGAATTTAGTATTGATAAATAAATATCTAACTAAATCATTCTTCCTAGCATATTTATCAATGGCTGGGATGAGTTCACTAAGGAGAAATTATATCAACTGATTCACAATAAGATCACACGACTCTTAGGATCACAGGATTCATTGAGTAGGTTTGGATATGGTTAGACGTGAACAAAGCGCTATTGGTGTTTTTGCTCGGCCTAAAACTAGGAAGGCGTTTTGTTCTAAAATTGAAAAATGGGGGAGAAATGTTTTAGCACTTGGGTCACATTCTGCTTGTTATTCAATCCCATTTTCATTCTTGGCTTAGTAGAAAGTAAAGCCCATCAATCTTATCCATTAATTAAAGGAAAAATATAATATATTTACAACCCTTGTGTACCTCAGATATTTGCAACCTTTGCGTTTCTGGGACATTTGCTTTTTGGAAACCCTATCTTTTGGAAAACCCTAGCCACAGAAATAATGTTCAAGAATTACCTCAAACGAATTGCACCAATATCTATAGCCCTTACCTCCCTCAGATTGAGTATTTTCCAGAAGTGATAGTTTTCTTGATTACATCTTAAACCCTTGTTTTGAAATTCTTCACAGGCTTAAAAAATTCTCCTTTGTTGCGCGTTTAAAAATAATAATAATAATAAACAATATAGAACATAACCAAAAAATCATTCAAATGGCTTGGTATTTCTATTATTACATGTGTGAGATAGAAACTACCCCACTCCTCCATGAAAAATGACTAGCTACAAAACCCTCAATTTCCCCCAAATTTTTCTTTCCCTCCTTATTGAGTTTGTTTTTTAAAATATGTTAAATAATTATATTATTATACTATTTATATTATTGTTTATATAATAATATTTATTTAATTAAAATATTTCTAATAATATTTATGAATTTCTTTCTTATTAATGTTTCACCGTAATATATATATATCTTAAGAACTTATTATATTAATATTATATATATTAAATATTTAATAGTAGTTATTAACATATATAAAATATTATATACTTACATGTTCAAATATATTATTAATGTAGGTTTTTTTAAATGGAGGATATAGGCATTTTTTTCTCCAAAAGGACATCAAGGTAGTATTTCTAACATTCTAGACATAGGTGTGATGACTTGGCATCCATATACAAGATCGACAAATTAATCAGGAGGGGCAAAATAGTAGGATTTCAATTGATGAGATGTAAAATACTCTTATTTACCGAAACTTCAACCGACTTCCGAAAGGGTCAAATGATGACGATTTTGGCCAAATAGTGTGATAAGTTGAACACAATGGTATACAATTCAAGACATGATGATGCTTTTAACAAGAAACGTCCAATCTTCGAGACATGACACTAAGTGGATTATCGAAATAACCCACTAAATCCATGAGGGGGTCTACAATATACTAAATTTTAACACTGCAAATGGATTCGAAGACCCCCAAAGGGGTCTCTGAATCCATCTGCAACATTACAAATTTATGGGGGTCTCTGAATCCATCTGCAGTGTTAAAATTTAGTAAATTGTACAAATTTATTGTCAAAATTGTAATTTTCCATTGTCGAAGTGGCACAACTAAAAATGACCAAATAAATGACCAATTGTTATGTGGTCATTTTTAGTTTAAATCTTATCTCGTGACTGAATTGGTCATTTATGTTGGTCATTTTTAGTTTAGTTCTTATCCCATGACCAAATTGGTCATTTATCTTGGTCATTTTTAGTTAGCTCACTTCAAATTTCTCAATTTTGGTCATTTATCCCTTGAAAAACCATGGTGACCAATTGTTTGGTCACATGGTCACTTGTCTCTCATTTTTACTAGTGAGTTTGTAGGATGAAGGTTACAATTGGCCAAGAGAAAGATCCGGATAAGAGCCTTGCAAATTAAGTAAACTACTGACAACCTCCCAAATGAATAGAGCAAACAAACACTATCTTCCTGAAATTTCCAAACCTAAATACATTGTATCATATAATCACGTGAACAAAAGAGGGATCGATTTCCAAGTGTGCAGATCAACAACACAACATAACCTCACCACCTATCACATTATTACTTAGTAAGTGGAAACTATGATTAAAATTGGAACAAATTCATATCCATATCAACGGTCTCTGTTTAAGTACCCAATCCAACCATCGATCATGGACAAGAAAATTAAATCCATTTAGAATTTTTATAAATCTATTCAAACAATAATTATCTAAAATCCTTTAGAAATTGTATAGCTGGGCCAAATTTATGTAAGGGAAAATGTATACATATTTTCTATTGAAACGATTGCATAGAAAATTATATAAAGTTAATATGTTGATACATAATGGAAATGGGGATGCACCATGTTGTTAATGAAGCTATATATGGACAACATTTTAGCCTTTATTGAGAAAAATGTGCGTGTATAGCCTTGAGGGGTAGCTCAGTTGGTTGGATTCCGAGTCCAAAAACCGTTGATATTGACATCGAAAGTTCAATTCTCACAAATCAAACTCTCTGGATTCTTCAAGGTTAGGATCCCAAAACTGGAGTCGATAGAGCGAGGCCCCTTTAGGTGGGTACCTAGAATTGTTATTGTGGATGTAGCAAACCCCAACCACAATTGTCGAGGTTGTGAACCACGTGAAAAAGAAAAAAAGGTTTGAAGTTACACTTATGAATGTTGACTTTGAAGCTCATCATGAGCAAAATTGTATTATACACACCCTTAATGACCCTTATGAAACCAATGTGCCAATGAAATTTAATCCTACAAGCATAAAGGTTAAGGACTGAATGAAATAGTAAGCTGATTTGATAAAACACAATAGTCCACATTGAAATGGAGTATATATGTGTATAGTTAGTGATCAGTTAGAATTTGAAAACATAACTATAAATTTTGGAATTAAATAAGAAGAATCTCAATTTTGAGAACAAAAATAATGCCAATATGATTTTATGTAATTTTAAAATAAATAGTAAATGTTGGGTTCTTGACAGGTAGGGGAGGGTGTGTGTAATTGGTTTGTTTTAGAATTAGTCATGACCAATGGAGCAGGCTAAGCATTCTTTCCTTTCCGTAAGTTATTTGACAAAATTCGGAAATCAAAAATTGTAATTTTGACAATGAAAACTTAAAATCTAGTAAATTTTAACACCGTAGATGGGGGTCTCTATATCCATCTATAGTTTTAAAATTTACTAAATCATAAAACAAATTTAAATTTTACAATTTCGTAAATTTTAAAGTTGCAGATGGATCTAGAGACCCCTATTTAAGGGGGTCTCTGAATCCATCTCCAACATTGAAATTTATGATTTAGTAAATTTTAACGCTGCAGATGGATTCAGAGACCCCTTTTGGGTCCTCTTTATACATTATAAGGAGTCGAGGCTTGATCAAGTTCTGGCTTATAATTTAGTTATATGTATATTAACATATGCCTATAAGTCCCTTAGTGATCTACTCCAAACATGCTCATGCAATCTCAGGTTATATAATCTCTAGAAGGCGTATTAATGTTTTTACTAATTCATAGTAATCTATTTGTAGTTGTTATCTAGTCATATTTTTTTATCCCATGGCTAAATTAGTCATTTAAGTTAGTCTTTTTTAGTTGTGTCACTTAAAATTTCTCAAATTTGGTAGTATTTAGCTTTAAAAAATTGTCATGACTAACTTTTTTGGTCGCATAGTCATAAATTCTCCAATTTGTAACGGTGTTTGGAGAATATGTTTGGGACTTCTACTTGCCATCATTCACCTTCATTTGATGGATGTGCCTTCCTTCTTGGGCCTTGTCTTTGTTTGATACTTGTACATGTAGCTTTGAACACCTTATTTAATGTATTTTGTTGTCTTAGTTGGAGTGTTTTGGTTTGTTTGCTCCATCCTAGGCTAGATCCAGGGTTTTATTATTATTTTATTGTAGAAGGAAGATGAAGTTAAAGTTATATAAGGCTTTTCTCTCTCCTCATTTGTCATGTTTGGATTTTGAGAGTTTTGGAGCTTAATGGACATATCTTTCATGGTGCATATTGAAGTGTAAGGGTTTCTTCTCCTTTCAAAGTGTGGCTTCTTGTTGCTATTTCTAAATGTTGCTAATGGTATGTAGAAATTGCTAGACTTGTCTTTTTAGGGCCAACTGAAAGGGTATAATTACCTCATTGGAAGGGTTATATGTGTTAATTAATTCCTTATCGTCCCTTTGATGTCTCATGCATGAATGTATTAACTAGATTCTTTCATATTTATAGAGTTTTTTTCTCTTTAATGCTTCACTGTATATGATGTACCCTGATTAAGAAGGTTTTGATGTGGTACCATTCTTGGGCCCTCCTAATTTACTTATACATTCATTTTCAACATGTTAGGTTTTTATTATCATATGTGCATTCGACCCAAATTTCCCTAACCACTCATGAGCTCTCCCTCTCTTGGAATAGATCCTTTGACTCCATTTTTCTCTTGTGGGATTAGCACTAGTATTCATGGTCCTCCCGTCACCCTTTTATTTTCTATATTACAATAACAAAACCATTTTGTTAGGCTATCTCTTCACATCACCTTGTTCTTCAATGGCATAACCTATAAATCCTATCTTAGGGAATCCCCCTTGAGTTGGAGAAGAGCCAACCTAAAGTGTTGGGAGGGAGTTACTAAGGTGATGATGGGTAACTCCTCTAGGTTGTAATTGGGCTAGAATTTTTCTTTTTGGATTTAATAACACATGCTATTTTGATTTGTAACACCCCCATACTTAGACTCAACTCATGGTGAAGTTCAAGTTACAACAATGATAAATTTATCACTTTTAACATAGTCCTGAGAGAAAAAACATTCCTAAAATCCTACCTAGCTTCATAAGGGCCATAGAAATTGGTGGAATATATCTTCATACCCAATTCTTTAAACAAAATATTAGTCGGTATCCTTAGAGAAAGAAAATAGGAGTTTAGTAAAGAAACAAAAAAATTCCAACTTGTTAACAAGCCCCTAGAGTTTCTCGGTGCATAAAGAGCCAAGGATTCTCAATACCTCAACGTTTTCCCCAAATAACCCTTAACCTCTTAATTATCCCCCATAGTTTCTTACAAAGGGATTTAAACCCATATAGCTCCACCAAACAAGCTAAGGATGGTATTTTAGAGGACTAGTAAGACCTTAGATTTTTAGGCATAAGATGATCATTTAGGAAAATTGACAAGGTTTTATCCCACTCTAAGGACCCCTTTGAGATATTTCTACTTCCCCTACTTTATTTCCTTCATTGATTTCTCTTGAGAAATATGTAGGGAGGATTTCCTACCCACTATGGATGAGAAAGGGTCCTTGGTTGTATCAAGACTTAATCCAAAAACCCTTGGAAAATACGTATTTACCAATCCCTTGTCCCCCTTTCAAGATCTCATCATATATCGATAGTAAAATATTGACTCAAGTCCCTTCCTTGAACCAATATTTCTCAAAAAGTATCATCAAGACTGTATGAACCAATAGACAGAGTACCCCTTACAACCAAGATATAGGTTTTCCTTCTTTAATGGGGAGGGAGGATTTCTCTTCTTGTTACCCAAAAACCTAGGGTAGTTCCCATTTTTAAAATTATTAACTATGATTTATAAGGAAGATGGATAAGCTTGCTTGTTCTCCAAGTCCATATTTACCCTTTTTGAATAAGGAATAAAACCAAAAGCAAATGCATGAGACTTCCCATTGAGTCATTTGCCTAAATCTCTAGGACTTACACAACATCCAATATAACCCTATCTCCTTCAACCACTAGTTGAGAATTTGAAGGAACAAACTTCGCTTGGAGAAAAGGATCAATAACCTCCTCCTATAGAACCTTTGAGAATATAATTGAATCCCCTTCAGTTGAAAACCACCTAAATCTGACTTTGAAACAAAAGGTTGAGTCAGAAAGACCTTCCAACCTTCGACATCTTAAGAAACCTAGGCAAGATTCTAGGCTTGAGTTGAATTATTAAGAACAAATGCCTCCAAGCTCCCTATAAAGGGAGCACAAACCTTCTATGCCAATGACTACATTTTCTTAAGCTTCTAAACGATGGGCTGAGCCATGTAAACCTTCAAACATTTGGCATCATGTTTAGACTCCATCCTTGGAGGCAAAACCTTTTGTTTTTTCCTCCAAACATTCTGGAGGAAGGCTTGAGTACAATCAATAGCAATATATCTATGGATGTCACAACTCACACATCTATACGACATATTTTCATAATCTAATAGCCATGAATATTATGAACTTCCAACAACAATCTCTCAAGTGCATGATAACCCCTCATTAATTTTCATTTCAACCAAAACCCTAACTCTCTAATAAGCATTGAACATGAAGGATAGTTCAACATCCAAGGTCTTCCCCATCGCATCACCTATGTTTTTCAAAACCCTTTCAAACCACGTCTCCCAAAGAAGGATTAAAAACATCACCCATATTGGAATACACTTTATAACCTCAAACCTAAGGTCGAAATGTATTGTCCGTGAATTTAGGGACAAATACACAAAATCAATACCAACAAGCCTTCAATATTTTATAAGAATCATCCTCTTAATGAAAAACAATACCTATCCATCCTCTTCCCATGAGATGAGAAAACAACCCATACTTACCATAAGAACCCAAACCTTTTTTGCATATAAGAATTGAAGTTTCCATTTGATATATGATGACCATGGAATTTTCCTATTAAATCTTGTTGGAATACTCTAATGCATGTTTTGACCCCATGGGCCTCACCGAGACCCATCTTGACTTGTGATCTCCCCTTCCTAACAAATTTATAGGTCATTTTCATTTTATCCTCCACTACAACTTGATTTATAGGCTCGTCCTCCTTTGGCACCAAACACAAGGCTTTGTGATTTAAGCCATGGTCCACAAAACTCAAGCTAGACCAAGAACACATCTCCATATTAACTGGATATAGAGAGTTTGATAGCTTATGAATTAGTCATTCCTCATAAAAAGAAACATTGAACACAATATTTACCACCTCTTGCAGACTTTGATCCAAACTCTCATCTACTTTAACTCTAAAGTGAGCTTCATGCTCTGTATCCTTACACTAGATCCTTTGGCCAATAGATTGTATCCATGTGATCTTGGTGAGGTACTAGTGCTTTTGTCTAGCCTTATGACCTTTGATGAACCCAAATCTCTAACCACTTTGGATTGGATGTCTAATGTTTCCACCATATCACCATCCAAGCTTGAAAAATCCAGGCCGAGACCCCCTAGACCAACACTTAGTTCCCTAGATATAGGGCTTGTGAAAAATTGTTGACCCTCATATAGATCCTTAGAAAAATCCAAGAGATCTTCCTCACACTCCATTCTATAAATTTGTTAATTTACTTTAATGTGGATTGGTAATCTTTTAAAACTATTAATAGAATTATTGGCATTCATGTATTAAATTTGAGTTATCTAATAATATTTTTTTTACACCAATAGGTATTTATATCTTAGAATTTGGGGTGGACTCTAGAGTCTATGCTTTTCTTTTCCTAGATTGCAAGCACATGACACAAGTGTAATGTCCAGATTGATTTTATGGCACTAGTTCCAAATTCGAAATAAACAACTAAAAAAAATAATAATAATAACTAGTAGCTATGCATGGATAACTAGTAGCTAATGCATGAATAACTCGTAGTTGATGCATGGATAGTTGCACACTTGTTCGGGACACTAAACTTGTGACCTATCAGTGTTCACTAGCCACAAACTAAGTGGTTGTGCTAGTTATTGATTTACATTTATTCATAAATTTAATTAATTAGCATTCATTTAACATTTTGGAATTCTTTCTTGATCATTTTTGGGAAAGAAGGATTATCTTGTCTCGAGATGGCTTAAGCTTCGACTCTTTCTTCTTTTTATGCTCTTTTTAAGCAGTTTTTTGTATATGTTTTTTCTGCACTTGTTTTATGCTCTTTAATGGGATTTATACTTGTTTATATTTGTTGAGCAATGTTAGAAGTAGTGATAGTTTATGCCCATACATACAACATTTTATGTACAACATTTATACCAATGAACAATAGGTTCACGTTTTTTAGAAAATCTATTTTTTTTCAGTAAAAAAACATTAATTTAACCTTTCTTTAAATCAAATTTAAATATTTAATTTAAAGTAAAATAAATAAATTAAATTACACCAGAATAAAGTTCAATACTTATTATTGATTATTTTTTTCTTTTATCATGTATTCAAAAACATTGTTTGTGTCTAATTCTTTTGTCTAATACTTTTTTTTTTTAATTCAAAGACTTTGTTTGTTTTAATATTTTTGTCCTACATGCATAATATTTTATACTTATTTGCATTATCAAAAGGAACTAAAGAGTGATGTCGATTAACATGAGTTAATTTGAAATTATTTAATATTAATGTTACATTCATAAATTTAATTAAATAATAATGTTTTTTATTAAAAGATTCGAGTAAATAGTGTAAGCAATCACTTTTTATTACACCTATCAAAGGAAATATATATTGTTTTTTTCAGCGTTGACTCCTATTAACATTGTTGACTAACTATTAATTTGATTTTCGAGTTTATAATTTATCTAAAGTTTTTACAAATTTCTAAAAATCATGATTTCATGTCATGCCTATATCCTTAGTTTTCAATTGTTATTACTTGGTTTCTATCGCCTAAAATAATATTGAGGTCTTATTGCCGAGCAAAGCAAACGACAGAATGCTCGGTTCCTACGCCCAGCAATGAATGAGAATGAGAGCATCCATACCCGACGTTCAAGGCACTGCTACTACCACCTTTCCCGGCTTCACGACACTGCCACCTTCATCGTCATTGAATAATAATTACTCAATGCATTACCTAAACCACCGCCTTCACGCAGATGCAACCCTCAACCTTCATCGATATTATTAATATTATCGATCCATTGCAAATCTTAACTACTGCGATCAGTCTAAAGCTCGAGCTTTTCATTTGCGGAATTGTTATTGTCTCCTTCAAAACCTATGTGCCAGTGTCTTGTAGGGTTCCATGTTATTGGATTCCATATGATATGCCAAGCTCTCAAATTGTAAGTTTTCAATTATCCTAAAGCTAGAGTTGTTCATCTGCTGAATTGCTACTGTCAACTTCAAAATCTAGGCGCCAGTCGCTTCCAAGCTCACGGATTCCATGTAACATGCTTACCTGCTGGATCAACCTTACAAAATTTGATATTATACAAAATTAGAAAATAAAATTGTGTAATCATATTCTATAATGTTTGAATTACTCTCGTACTTAAAGGTTTTGTAATTGACGCAGGTTATTGACGATAGCGTATGACCGCTCGTCTAGTATTTTAAAAAATTCAGCATACTAGAAATACATAAGCTTAGAATGGCTGCATTGGAAATACATAAGCATAGGGTTGGCACTAAAGGCAAAGTCATAAAAGAAAATAGGTGAACCGTCATTGCCAAGATTTTTCTGTCACTTATTATCTCCAAAAGAAGAGTTCTGAAGCTGAAGACATCATCAATTTGATTTGCATCTTACCTCAGCAATCTGGTGATAGTCGACGACACCGTTGTGACTTTTCTCCACCTTTAGTCGTCGCCTTAGTGGTCATAAAAAAAACCTTGAACTGCTTTAGAACAATAACTATTCACATAATAGTAGATGCATAATATTTTGGGTACATGTGCGGGATCCTTCTGGATCCTAGAGGATATGTTGAACAAACCTTCGCTTGGGGTCTTGGCTATAGGACCAATAATGAAGTCGAGTGGTTGGCTCTCCTTCAGGGAATGAAAATTTTAGTCAACAAAAACCTCTCTAGAATCACGATTTTTGGAGATTTTCGACACGTCATATATAAAATGATTAATCGTTACACCACAGGCTCTATAAAGTGTGGTCGTCTGCACGACAAAATCACTCCTCTCTTATCCAAGCACTATGAATTCTTCCACATCCTTCGCATAAAGAACATTGCCGCTGATGCTTTGGCTAACACGGGGGCCTCCTTATCTCAAGGTCAATTTTGCCTAAATGGCCAAACCCCTCACCCCAAACCCATTCCTTAGAAACCTTGGGATGCAAGTTTAGACCCTCATAATATCAATCTCACCTCCAAGGATATATGTGAAGGGTTTAATTTTTTTTGTAAAGGCTCCAAGGATTTACACAAAAGCTCTAAACCTTATCCCTCCACCCCTCCTCACCTCACCCACGCGTACCCTCCACTCTCCACTGGCCACAATCCTATGGACATTCGCGAAGGATCTTTTGCCTTAACGCGTCGTCCTGACCCTCCCCACTCTTCCGCCGCGTGGCTCCTTCTCTGCACCTACCATCCCTCGATCCTTGCAGGTTTTAATGCTCACCTTCCTTGGTTTTATTGTTCCTGCACCTCGCACACTTCGAGTCTTTTCGCCTTCTCCATTATGTCTTCCCCCTGAAGCCTTCATCACCCTCATTTTACTATCGGCAATGGCTCTGTTCGTTATGTGATTTCTCCGGAGAGGATACTGTTGGATGTCATTGCAGGGGTCGACGATGGCATTTTGTAGGAAATCTCGTGGGAAACCCTTCCTCTCACCAGGGTTTTTGTAAAGGAAAGGCTGGCTCTCGCTGCTTTCTCCACTTGTTTATGCTCTACACAAGTTGGTGTTTCTCTGTGGTTCTTGAATTTAGGTTCTGGGCTCAGCCTCTCCATTGACGATCAGTCCTTTATAGCATGCAACAATTCGATTTTGGGTTGCAATTGTTCAGGGTGGAAAGAAGGTGCAGTCGGCACTCTCTCCTGTCGAAATAGGAAAGACCGCGACTCCCTCCTGCAGGAACTCAACACTCCTAAATTGGTTCTCGGTGGTCTCTCTGTCGATGAGCAAGCTCAAGTGTTTGCTGGTGTTGTTCGTGCTCTTCACAGCAATTTCTCCAGAATAGAAATTTCACCCGGACAAGGCAGAATGGCGCAGGAAAACAAGAATGCTGGGTTAGTAGACTTGAAGAAAAATCTCAGGCGTTTGTATGAAATGATGGCCATTGGCATTATGGACAACAAGGAAATTGCCCAGAAGGTTAAAAGTATGGGGGAAGTGGTCAGCTACACTTCATATCAGATAAGTAATCATGACTCCAGGATCGATGACACTGAAAGAAACCTCAGGGAAATAATGGGCAAGGTGGACAGAATCCAAGAAGACCTCCAGTGTTTGGTACGCATGAATCAAGGCAGTAAGGCTTTTGAAACTCCAGCAACAGCAGCGCACCCCATGGAGGAGGAATTGGTTGTTCAGCCCATGAAGCACCCAGGCAATCCTTAATGGTTTAATAGTTTCATGTTTTTGTGTTTGTTTCTTTGTCAGCAGTTTATAAGGGTATACACTACCCCAGGCTTTAGAAGTTATGTAAAAACTCTGTGTGGAGTTCTTTGGTCATTCTCATGGGCCAGTTTTGTTTATTCTCTTTTTGAACTGCAAGAACTCTCAGTTCCCGTTTTTTTTTTCTGTAATGTATGGCTGTGCACAGCCTATTTTATATAAAACCTTTTAAGTTTCTGTTAAAAAAAAATATTTTGAGCAGTAAAAAGAAATCAAAATTATTTCTTGTTTTCTTCACTCTTTGGAGCACTTCCTCAAAAGCTACACCTTGTACTGTCACCTTCTATTGGTTTATGTCAGAGGCTTTTTCCACTCCTGAAAGCAAAATACTCCAACGAAAAAATGGTATGTACATGCAAGTAATTTTTTCCCTTTTGTACATGGAAGACCAACATAAATGTAAATACATTATGAAACTAAAAATTCATAGCATAGATGGCAACAATCTTCTTTAGCCCTTATCATAATTATCCGTAAAATGCATCAAACATAATCAAAAGAACAAGCTAAGGGTAATTAGAGAAAACATGCGAGATTACCTATTTCACAATGAATGTATCGATGAGGCCAATCATACATGCTCGAGAATTTCAGATTTCGGCAATAGGTGTAAATCTAAGAAACGGTGATGGAAGTTTATGCAACAGACTTGATAATTCTCCGGTGCCCACAAAATGGCATTACAGAAATAAAATTCTACTGTAGGAGTTCACAGTTTTTCCTTACTCCTCTTGCCCAAGTGGCAGTCCTGTTAGGGAAAACTTCATTTCCATTGCATATCTCGCAAACTTGGATTTAAAAGATTGTTTGTAGCTTCAATCCTTGACAAACAATATCTACTATTAAATAATGACCTGCAAACATCTTCTGCATTTTCTTGTGGTCCAAATCCGTTGCAATGGTCACGATGTCGAATTTGGGAAAAAAAGAAACGGGCCCTGCAACATAGTTTTGACACAAGGGACTGGGCTGAGGTCATTTACTTGACATGAATGGACATTCAAGCAACAAAATTTCCCATAGAGAATGTGACATCTATAAAAGCATCCATGGTTGCATGGCACAGTTTTGTACAAATGACATTGATTATCATACAACCTCAACCTCGATCGTTGTTAAAGTGGGAATGCATGCAATATTGCCCCCTCAAACAATCAGTGAGTGCAATCTACGAGGTCTAGATCTAATCTGTAGAGAAGTCCATTGGGAAACAGGGATCAAGATTGAAGGGCTGGTCTTAATTTCATATTGAAGGTTATATATTCATGCAGCCCTTCATTGATGAAGGGCTTTCAAAAAAACTCACATTTCAAATGACAGTAATAGATTAATTGCACACTTCATTAAAAAAATGTGCTAAAAAGATAATGCATTTCAATTAAATTTATGACACAAAATTTTTTTTAAATAAAACTTTTTTTTTTCACAAG
>LPNX011091348.1:311019-342969 GCA_001517045.1 Pseudotsuga menziesii | reverse complement strand
TAATTTGGGTGATCATAATTAATTTTTCAACGTCGTGAATATAAATAATCGAATGAATATTGTCAAATCCAAGACTAATGATCATGTTCTACATTGTAAAAATAATTAAATTTATGATACTAACAAGGTGGAAGATGAACACCATTTTCTTTCTACTTGATAGACACTTAATAATACAAGATAAATGTTATATAATGTATTAACTTAAATACAAACCTCTTCACTATTTTCATAATAATGGATAAAATTTATATTAGAAAATGTCATGGTTGAACCACACAGATATGTAAAACAAAAAAAAGGAGAATGAGCCATGACCAAATGTCCAAAATGTAGGTTGGCCTATCCAGTTTCCTATAGAGTCTTTCATTCCTATTATGAATTCCAAAGGCTCAACATTTACATTGTCTTATGTATTGATTAATAAAAAAACAACAATTATAAAAAAAAACATGCAAAACCAAGAGAGGAAATTATTGATTTTCTTGCCCATGACACGCTTCACCATGTATGTTCTCATGTGGCTCTACCTTTACTTTACCATTGTGCTTCTCCTTTCCATATTTAGTAGTAAGGTAGACCTCACCTATTACATCAACTAGTTCTAGGTCTTTAGTGCACAATAACCCTCCATTGTTATATGAGGTCACAAAAAGGAAACAAAGAGAGAGATAATCAATGGAGCTATAGTTGTTAGGATGAGGAGGAGATGACACTAATTATGGGGTAGGCCAAAGTGAACCACAATTATTTCAATTAAGTACTACATCTATATTCTTGTTGAGCTCCAAGTGTGGTCTCCAATGAATCCCCGTGAATGCTTCCACTTATTTTTCCCAATCACAAAATTTAAAAATGTGTCTTGTTGAACTAACCACATAAGTGCCCTTGACACTTATATACTTTTGAATCTAACTTGAAAATTTTCCCCTTCGTTTATTCCAACAAATGGTCCAGGTCATTACACTACATTGGGCTTCTGTAGTTTCTTTCTCACAAGACTTCACTCTGTGCTTTACCTCACTCAAATCACACAAAATGCATTAGCCACTCTTGGAGTGGTAGTGTACCATTATGAATGACCAACATATTGATTCCCTAGGAGAATACAACTCATACTATGTCATTAGCTTATGTTTAGGGCCATGACCTGAAGCTTTAGTTCCAATATAGGCTTCAACCCAAATGATGCACACCCAATAGTCACATTGAAATAACTCAAAATAAGAAGAACATTTGAGGAATTGTGGAGCATAAACAAATAATCTAAGGTGAAGGCCAACTAGCTATATACTCTGACTCCTCTATCCCTTGCAAGGGTCAATGTCAAGAGTAATCACAAATAAATCACTCTATATCCCATTTGTAGTGTGTATTAACCTAGGCACATCCATGTCCACTATCATTGTACCACACATATTCATCAACCATACGAAAACCTTGAGCAAGGATGAATCTAGGTGACTCCATTGCAATAACTCACTATCTATCAAATTTGCATGCATTTCCATTTGTTTAGGTGTAGAGTGCTCTCCATTATGGTTAAACATGTCATGAGGGTGCTAAGGTGACTATCCCCCATTTCTCACAAATTTCTTATGATAAATTTGCCCCCTTGTTTTCTTTCTCATTGGCAAGCTTGTTTTGTCCTTAAATGATATGGTAAAACTCAATGCTCTTGAAGTCTTGGATTTCTATAAGATTTTTTGAATGAGCCTACTTAGTTTGGGGTTGTTTGGTATATTTTTGTGGTGTAATGATCTTATGATTAATGTTGATTTTTGTGCCCCCACCGTTCTCTTCCCAAACCCCGTTATATTTCAATATTAAAAGGCATATATATACAACTATAGCTTTCACCTCATTATTGGCTGAGATCCTTATCCCCTATGAAAAAGTAGTTTATTTTGTTCCTTTAAGATCAAAGATGACCCTAGGGAGGCAGGTGCAGGTGGGATTATCTTTGATCACAGAGGAAATACAATCACTTCTTTCGCCTGGGGAATAGGACATAAATATAATAATGAAGCGGAATGGCTCTCGCTTCTCCTAGGTTTGGATCTGGCAAGACATAATAATATCTCAAAACTTATAGTTTTTGGAGATTCAAAGCAGGCCATCCAGAAAATGATAACGGGTTATAAACATGATGCAACTAACTGCAGAAGAATTCATGATCCTATCTGTTGTCTCAACTCAGATCTCCAGGCCACTTATTTCCACATTCTAAGAGGAAATAACACCACATCAGATAAGCTTGTAAATCAAGGTGTCAAAAAAAAACTTGGCATAGTTTCTATTATAGGCCACTCCAACACCTGTAAACATGTTCCCTAGCCACCCTCATTATATAACTTAGCGGGGGTGCTCTGTTTGTCCCTCCCGTTATACTCCTTACTGTTCAATCTCCCGGCATCTGACTAACAGATGTCCACCAATGTGGACAAGTGGCTCTAGCGCCCATGTGATGGGCTTAAATGAATGTCCCAGCCATCGATTTCCCGAGTCTTTGAGACGATTGCTCGCACGCGCCATGGAAGAACCCAGGGGGATGAAAACATCCCCCCCGAAGTCATTTTTGCATTGCGATTCTAAGGAAGAGCTCCCCAAGGTTCTTGGTTTTTGGTCTTCAGACTAAGAACTACAGTTCAGGCTCTTGTTTATAGGCTTATACAAAGAAAATGTTTCAGTTTGTGTTCCACTCGACCCTTTGCAGGTCCTTTTTCTGCTCTCCGTTCTCCCGGTTCCTAGCAATTATCAGTCTTCAATGGAGAACAATGAAGAAAACACAGACATAAATGAAATAAAGTCCACATTGAAAGACATCAAATTCCACCTGCACTGGGTTTACGAAATGGTGTGCACTGGTGTGAAGGAAAATAGGGTTATAACGTCGGACGTGAAGTATATGGCAAATCAAATGGGATGCCACGAGTCCAGAATTGATGATAATGATCATGACCTTCGTGAGCTAATGGGAATAGTTGACTTCATCAAAGAGGAAGTTCATAAAATGGAAAATATGAACCATTGCAACCATTGCCAGGAAACTTCAGCTCACAATCATCCAATGGAAGAAACCTCGATTGTGCAACCCATTCACGGGCTGGAAGGCAAGAAGAAGCAATAGGTTCAGCTATGGCATCTAGATGTATTTATGTATTTTGTTAAATAGCCAGTTTGTTAGAATCTACCCTATGATGGGTCTAAGTTATTTCAAAATGCATCAAAGAACTTCTCTGAATTTTGTTACTAGGATAGATATCTCGGTCTTCTTTTCATATAACAATTTGACATGATGGTTCCTATTTTTTTAAGTATGGTTTTGCTCAGCCTTTTTTATCTATAAAAACCCTTCTCTGGTTCTTATTAAAAAAATATCAAAGATGACCCCCCTGACCCCCCACATTTTCCATCCTTAGATTACCTTTCAAGGCATCGTCAAAGAAAATCAGGTGTTGTTTTCACTTTCCTTTCCATCCTTGGAAATCTATATTCCCCATTATAAGATGTGATTTTGTTGACTAACTTGGATTTTTTACTAATGTTTATGGTTGCTTAGGCTAGATTGGAATTAGGGCTTGAACTAGTTCTTTTCTTCAAATTCATAGTTTGATGTAGATATTGATCCTACTCCATTTAATTAGATCGTCTCATCTACTAGGATTTTGGCATATTTATTGTTTGAAGATGGCATAATTCCTTGCTAGCCAAATATTTCAAGGCAAGTATTTTGGCATTGCAACCTATATTATTTTCATTAACTATTTGTGCATCAAGATCCCAAGATAATAGAATTTCCAATTTAAGGTCATTTGCCTCCAATCTTAGGGCATTTGGACTTCTCTCTCGAAGTCTACAAAGGAAATTTTCCAAACCTACTTACTAAATCCACATTCAATAAATAAATGTTTTGTCATTTCTTCTGTTGCTAGATAGAGTAAACATCTACTTGGGCTCTAGATCCCCTTTTTTTTAATATTTTCTACGATTAAGATTTTGTTTTGAAACAAAATCCAAGTGAAAAATATTATTTTTGGGTAGGCAATCCCTTCCTCATGTCTCCTTCCAAAATTTTGACCTAAGCAGTGATTCTTGAGGGGCTAATTTGACAAAGTATCCTTGATTCACTAAATAAGATTCCCCACCAAGGCCCCATTCCATTGAATTTGTGATCGATTTGTTGATGGGAGTTGTTTCTCATAGGTGTGAAAATACCCTTTGAAGTTAATTCCACGGGTCATTTGGGGGTGCATTTGCTTCCATCCCATCCATCTTCCTTTCTCATCTTTCTCCCATGCAAAGAGATCAAAGAGTGTTCTTATCCCATGCTTGATAATCGAGGCGTTTATATTCACTAATGACAAACCTTGTGTTATCCAACTTTTTGTACTATAGTTGGGTTACCTGAGGAGTCGCCGGTTGACAGACTTGTTCAAAGTCTGATTCCAGTGTATCAGTTGATATGTTTGCTTGTCTAGCCAATATTGGCTAGTCACTTTTTTATTTGAATAATTTTGACCATGGCCCCCACGGGGTTTGCAATAAAATGTGCTAGTAGGATATTTTTGAGTGGTTCGGTCTCCTAAGACATAGAATCGCAAATAGGGTATGCTAGGGATTTTTTTGCCTTTGACAATTATGCTTTGCCTTTAGCCGAGTATAATTGACGAGGTTTTCTCCTGCTTCCTCCAAACCTGGAATGCCCGATGTTGAATTTTGGGCCTTGGGGGGTTATTAGAGCCCAACTGTGTGTTATAAGCATACTAGACATTGTTTAGATAGATCATGATCATGTCCTAAGTCATCTGGACACATAAAAAAAAAATCGAAAAAATATTTTTCGAACACTGAAAAATTATTTTTTAATTTTTTACTTTTCCTAAGTTTTTTGGGTTAATTTTTCCATAAATTAAATGGAAAAAACCCATTCGTCATCCGGACTCTGAATTCAGTCATTGAAGGCTCTAACCTTAAGCCAAAAATCATTCTTGATCAGCCAGCCAGTCAGAACCAACTTTCAGATCAGCAATCGGACACATAATGCATTTTTACTCAAAAAAGTCAGTTTTGAGTAAAAAAATGATTTTTATTAAAAAAAATGATTATTTTGGAGAAAACTAAAACTCTCCAAATTAATCCAAATTTAGTAAAATAAAAGGCTAAATGACATCTCATGGAACACTTATGATGATTGGAGTTATCATAACTCAGCTTCAGTCATCATTAAGAGAGCAATTAATTTATTATCAGTTATCAGACATGCCATCTCCAGCTAAAGATGAGATGGAGAACTCTCATTGGTCCGGTGATTTGATCAAGGTGAAGATTAAAGCTTACACCATCAGTGGGCTTCCCAAACCTAGCTCAAGCTCCTGCCAGACCTAAAGGATGAGCTTACCTACATCCAGACTCACATGTGTGGCCTCATCCTTGGCTTGTTTTCAGTGCACGGGTTTGGAGTGGGGGCACCTTGCCTGGGTGGAGGCCTCCCCTCACTTTCGGTTCTCCGGTTTAGGTCTAGGCTCTTTGTTAGGTGGCTAAGCTGGTTAGGGTTGGTTTTTTGGTTTTAGGGTTTTAGCACTCTCTCATTTGTTAAATAGAGGCTCTTTCAGCTCTATTATGATGGACTTTTGGGCATAGAAACTCTACAAAAATTGTAATCATTATATTATTGAATAAAGATTTTCGACTTTGGAGGTATACAGGATTGTCTCTTCATTGGTGGATGTGTTGTCTGAGGTGATCTCTTTCCATGCTTTCAATTTGTTATTTAGGTGTTGAATCAAACAGCTAGCTTTAGAAGTCTATTATTAGAACATAAGATTTACCATTTGCTGCTGTCAAGTTGGCTTATTATGAAAAGTTTATCATAATCTAGATGGGTGCAAATATTCAGTTATATGAAGTATTGATCTTGATTTTCATATTCCTATCATACTAGTTTTTATTGTTTGATCTCACTGGGTATCAAATTGGATTGTTTTTACAGATCTTGCCATCTAGAGAAGGGTGTGAGCTTAGCTGCATCAAACTCATCTCCATCATCATAAGAACCTTCTAACATTGTTGACTTTCAGGACCATAGAGAGTTTGGATTTTTCCAAGAGGAAAAAACAAGGAGATCTTCCTACAAAGTTCCATCTCAAATTCTTTCATAAATTTAAACACTTTCTTGGTTACCGAACTTTCTTCCTCTAGTTCTCCCTTTGCTTTTTGACTTCTTTTGTTTCCTTGCTTGCTAGCCCCTTTCCTCCTTGACTTGTTTGCCTTTTCTCACTTTTTCTTCATCGCTGCCCCATTCTCACTCTCTTTTACCATCCTCTTTCTCTTTTTTGGACAGCCCTAGTGTGCCCTAGCTTTCTTCCCTTGTTTGCCTTTTTTTGCCCTAGTTTTTGGGCTTCCTTTAACCTTGTTTTTGGCCATTTCTTTTACTTTTTGTTCGCTGTCCCGTTTTGCACTTTTTATGATAGCCACTTATTTCATTGTTCGCTGTCTTGTTTTGCACTTTTTATGACAACCACTTATTTCATTGTTCGCTATCTTGTTTTGCACTTTTTATAACAGCCACTTATTTTATTGTTCGCTGTCCCGTTTTGCACTTTTTATGACAGCCACTTATTTCATGGTTTGCTGTCCCGTTTTGCAGTTTTTATGACAGCCACTTATTTCATGGTTCGATATCCCGTTTTCTTCAATTTTGTTCATCCCTTAGCTTCTTAGTTGGCTGCCTTTTTCCCTCCCTTTCTTTGGTTTTTACCTTCTCTTTGTTTTCTTGCCTTCTCTCCCTCATCTTCTTTTGTTTCAACCCTCTTTTTATTTCCCCTTTTGGCTCTTTTTCAGACTTCTTATCTTTTCCCTTTTCACAGGTTTCAGAAAGATTTCCAAGTAAAAGTAAAAGCACTCTCCTTTTTTACACAAGTCTTAATATCAGCAGAGTTGTTTTACTTTCTTCTGAAAAGTCCTTTCAAGGATTAAAATCCTTAAGGCACATTGTATAAATTTTAATAAAGATCTTGTGTTTTAGTGGGGTTTTGAAGTCCCCACTCCCATCCTCCCCCATTTGGGGAGGATTGTGTTTTGTCCATCTTTTACATGCTTAGATTAGATGTGCTTGTTTTCATCATCATTTGCATCATATGCTTAGAATATTAATTGTTAATCCATCACTTCTAATTCATTAATTAATTTGATTACTCTTTTAAATTGTTTATCTTTCTAAGTAAATCAACTGCTTATATCTTTTGAATCACAAGATAAGGTGGATCAAGAGTGCTCTCTGTCGGAGAGTTTAATAAGTCGTCCTTGCTTTTTATTCACATTGTTTAATCAATTAACTCTTAAGTAAGACTCTTGAACTTGCAAAAACACAAGTCAAGAGCACTCTCTATTTGAGAGCATCCTAGGTTTGCATAATCCCTGCATAGTCTCATCTAGATTAGCTAAGTCTCATGAACCACTGTCATAAGACAGGGTCAAGAGCGCTCTCTGTCGGAGAGTCTTAATTAATCAAATTAATAAAACCTTCAACACACACACCCCTTTTAATTAATTAACTCCCTCCCCTCCTTGCTGGAGTATGCTCTGACCGATCCCAGATCGGAATACCCAGAAACGGCACTGGATCTTTAAACCCTACAAGAGTAATTTAATAATACTTAAACACCCGTAACCAACGCACCGGCGTTGTAGGGATTCTTCCAAAGTACTTCCTAGTAGATGCGCCGAAACCTCCTGCTGTCTCAGATTCTCGGCTAGCTGGTCAATCTTGGTGATACCAGCCCGGGATACTGGGCGGGCCCGACATGTCTTCAACGGAGGGAACTCAGAAGAGTCTCCTGGATTTGAAAAACTTTTGTTGACACTCTAAGCAAGACCACTATCAAAAACTTTTAAAATCTACCAAGAGCACTTGCAAAACCTAATACTCACTAGCTTGATTCCTAGACTTTATTTCACGCATTTATTTGACTCCATAAGGCACTGGTCCTTTGTTATATTTGATTAATTTTTTTATCTTGATCAACTGTCTATGGGCCATTTCAATTGATTATATTTGAATGCTTAAGTTATAAGTTTGGAATCTTTGCTTATCTGTGTGATCTCTTGTTAGCAACGTGGATTGCTTTGATTAATCATCATCCCCCTAATATTAATCATTTTAAATCACAGTAACTCCTAAACAACACCCATACGCATCCAAAAACATCTAAAAATTAACTTAAAACATCGAGCCATAGAAAACTCTTTGTTAGGGACTACCCCCCTTGGCTTCGTTAGGAGTTAGCCTAAACAGAGGAGCTAGGAGTAGGTGACAGTACCTAGCTCTGTGCTTGCCCCCAAGGTCACACCTCTCCCACTTTCTCAAGTGAGGAGACAACTTTCGGAAGATTTCTGCTACTGGTGTGCAATCGACGGACAACACCTTGATTTGAGGGCCATGCCCATTATTTTCTTCCCCTTATCTTTATGTCCTTTCCATTTCCTAGGATCTAGGGACTTGATCTTGTATAATGGGTGTTGGCGCCTTACATAATCTCCAAATGGGTGAGCCTGAGATGTTTGGGAGGGGGAAAACCAAACTTCCATAATGGGACCTATCTTTACTTTCCATTTCCTAGGATCCAAGGGACTTGATATTGTATAATGGGTGTTGATGCCTTAGATAATCTCCAAGCGAGTGAGCTTGAGGTGTTTGGGAGGGGGTCATCCGCTAAAGACAAAGATTGATTTTTTTGGGGGGGCACACCCATTATTTTGTCCTCCCATGTCTTTATGCACTTTTCATATGTTTTTTCCCTTTAGTTTTTTAGCCGAATATTTATTCGCTCATACAAATAATATTACCAGAAAACTTGGTAAATGAGATAAGCCATAAGGCAAATATATATATTAATGATAAGATAAGAGATGATATGTTACAATGGTGGCTCTGCCTTAAATATGGCTTGGGCATTTGAAATGAGGAGACACCTCATTTCATAACCTAACTTAGTTAACCTAATTATTTAATGATTATCTTATTTTATGTTTGTTACATTGCCACTCTCTTAGAAAGGCTTTGTCCTCAAAGCCTTATAATGTTGTCACGTCATTCTTTGTGATGTCGTGGATGAAGAAACATGTCGATATGAACTGCTAAGTGTAGAGCATAACTTTTGATATGTGGATGGGTCAATCCATCCTAATTTGATTTGTTGTTGACTATTGGGATTTCCAATTGATATGTCGTTAGGAGCTTTGATCATATTGGTATCATTATCTTTTGACATTTCCCATTTTTTAGAGTTTCGGTTTTTATGGTTGGGGTGTTGATAGGGAATTTTCACAATGTCATTTTCTTTTACGAGTGTCATCTTTTGAGTTGGAAGTTGTATTTTCGTCCCTTGAGGTTTAAAGGTTTCCTTCTGTATCTTTTCCAACTTGCTTTCCAACTACACGTAAATCATTTTGAAACTTCTTAATCACTTCTACTTGCGCTTTTCTGTCATCTTCAGACTTCTTAAGTTGTTCCTTAAGATCTTTGTTATGACTTCTGATGGAATCATTTTCTTCCTGCTTGTCTAGAAGTTTCCCTTCAATGTCTTCTGTAGATTGTTCTGTCTTTCGACTATTTTTCAACTTCTTAATTTTTGTGACTAGTGTTTTGTTATGATTCCTTAATCTGAAAATTTCTTCGGAATTGTTGGATAGTGTTTTATTACTTTTTGCGATCTTCGACTTATGAGTCTTTTTAGAGTCATCATTTTGTTGTTGAAGAACTTTTATTTGTTGTCGATACTGGTCGATCACTGACTCTTGATTTTCTAAATTATGTCGTATCTATGTTAGTTCTTTATCTTTGTCGCTAACGATTTTGTTCAATCATTTTATTTCCACTTCATAATCATTTATTTCTTTCTTTATATATCGATTTTTCAATCTCTGATTAAAATCGTTTTCGCTTTTTAATTTCTCAATTTGGGCGGATAATTTTTCTATATGATTTTTCTGATCGAATTTTTTTTGTTCCTTGAGCTCTTTTTGCATTTCATGTATTTTAATTATTACTTCCGAGTTTGTATTTATGTCTCATAATTCTTCATTGTCTCTTCGATAACACTTTAACTTGGCTTCTAATTTCTCTATTTGTAGTCGCAAACTAGATTCCATGATCTCTTATTTCTTCCACACTAGATGATGTTTGATTTTTTTCGATTTTGTTTTCCTTTGACTTCCCCACCTAAGTTCAATCTCACTTGCTTTTTAGTATCAATTATTATGCACATTTTTGATCTTTTATTTCCCTTAAGTTTTGTAAAATGTGAGTAGATTGGGTGGTTGGTAGGAATGAGTGTTATATTCCCCACCCAAGTTCAAATCTCACTTGCTCTTTACTAATAATTATTATGCACTTTTATATTAAAAATCAAACCCACTTTAAGAAACCATGTGTGGTTTCACTTTTACCCTCTTTTTTTTTTTTTTCCTTTTACTATTATTTTTTATTTTTCTTAACTTTTCTTTTTTAACTTTTTTTTTCTTTCCCTTTTCTCTTTTTCCCTCGTTCTTTTAGTTTTTTTTTGTTTTTACCTTTTTCGTTCTTTTAGTTTTTTTTGTTTTTACCTTTTTTTCACTTTTTTTTTAACTCTTTTTTGGGGGAGTTACTTTTACCCTTTTATTTATTTATTTTTATTTTTTAAGGACAAAGTCCTATTTTTTTGGGAAACCCAAATCTACACAAGGTGTAAATAATGTGAAACCCAAAAATTCCAGGAAACCCTGGGTGATGGCTAAAAGCCAAAAATATGGCCAAAGGCCGGGATCTAGCCAACGAGGCTCTAATACCAAATGAGCCGAATATTTATTAGCTCATACAAATAATATTACCAGAAAACTTGGTAAATGAGATAAGCCATAAGGCAAATATATATATTAATGATAAGATAAGAGATGATATGTTACAATGGTGGCTTTGCCTTAAATATGGCTTGGGCATTTGAAATGAGGAGAAACCTCATTTCTTAACCTAACTTAGTTAACCTAATTATTTAATGATTATCTTATTTTATGTTTGTTACGGTTTTATTTCCACCACTTTGTTACTACTTAAATGTATTGCCATATTATATTGGTTCCCAATGCTAGATTCATTAATGTTGGGTCTCTTATTTCCCACCAACCTTTATCACAAGGTACTCTTATTGTGTTCTAGTTGAGTAAATGTTGTGTTTTACTATTTGCCATTCCCCTTTTCCACATAAACTTAATGATTTATTTCCCTATTATCTACATAACACTAACCGATGCCATGCAAGTTGAGCTTTGGTATATGACAAAAGTTTCCATAACCAACTTTATGAGGACTACCTTGCTTGACAGGGTGAGCCATTGTGTCCTCCAGCAAGACATTTTATTCTTGATGTTCTGAATGACTGGCATCCAATTGGTTGTTTTGGCTTGGGTGAGTGCTATAGGTATGCACATATATGTGAAGGTTTTCAAGTTAAAGCGCAAAAGGAATCCAAGACTCTTGCTATTTGTTGCAAAGTTTGATGAGCAACATTTGACTTGTATATACTACTTTTGGACTTGTTTACTCCCCCCTAAATGCATATATATAATTATCCAATATATTATGAAATCTTTGAACTATGATGATTGGAACCCCTCTTAACAATAATGTGTCATTTGGGAATTGTGAGCGCTTAATTGATTTGGCACCTCTTGATCATTTTTTTTGAGTGCAAGAAATGCTTGTCACTCGAGGCCAGTGCATTTCCACCATTGAGTAGGATAACTGCAACCTAGGGGCATCTAAGCTGTCAAAGTCATCGGGGGATCGCACCTGGCCTGGGCCACACCAACCCTTATGATGGTTGGAATTTTTGGGTGTCTCCTCCCAACTAACTCACCCCTAAGGGGATTGAATTCAAGTCACATTTTTTACGAGACCCACACCTTAACTGAATGAGCTAGCGAAATTTGACTACCACCTCTTGATCCTTATTATGCTTTTGCTGACTCTTTTCTTTTCAAGATTCCTTCCCATCAATTTCTCAATTAAAATGCATAACATTGAATAAAGTAAGCAACCTTTTTTCAATCCCTAAAAACCTTGACTATTTTATGTTCAAGATCCCTTCAAATCAATTTTGTCAATTAAAATGTATATCATTGAATAAAGTAAGCAACCTTGTTTCAATCCCTAAAACCCTTCAAAAAGGCAGATCACCCATTCATAAGTGAGGCAATGCAAGGTTAACTTATATAATCCAATGCACTATTTCTCAAAACCAAATTTCTTAGCAAGGAAAAAATCACTTTTACTGTATCAAAAACATTTACCATATGTAACTTTATTACATTGTACTGGGAAATAACCGTCTGTGCAACCGTTAAAGTGTCCCCTTGAGACTTTGAAACCTCTTCAACTTGTAAAAACGTTTTTCATAACTTAAATCATAATAACCTTGAAAACAACTTTCTAGAATATAAAAAATGATAATAATCGTGTGGCATTTGTTTTTGTCATATAAAACAAGTGCTGCATAGTAGCTAGTCCCTGCCGCTTTATACAAAGAAAGTTAAATTGCATTTCAAGAAAGTTAAAACACTATAATATGTATAAGCTATACTAAATAAATACAATGTAATTTAAACCATCCAACTTGATTATTTGACAAATGAATATAATGCCACAGTAATGTTGTGTTTTCATAGTTGGTAGCTTTCCTTTCTTTCATTAAATGGAGTGAGGTCAGTTCATAATTGACATTTATAAAGTAATCTTAGCAGAAAAATGACAAGAATTGAAAGTAAGATTTGTATTAATATGAATAACTAATTTTAAATCTTCTTAGATTATTGGCAAATGGATATAATGGTGCATGAATGTTGCATTTACTTTTTATAATTAGTATTAATATCTCAAAATTGAGTTGAGATACAATAAATCTAATTCAAAATTGGAAATATTTATTATTAATATTTGTATTAAAACTTAAATAAATAAATAAAATCTTTATTTTCGAGTCCATGTTTTAATATCCAAGTTTGCTATATAAAAAAAAAAGTATAAATCAAGTGATAATTTAATTTAACAAAGTTATGCTTATAAAACTTATCTATAATTGTTTGCTTCTCAATTCAAATGAGGTTTCTCTATGTTTTAGATTGGTTTTATTATTTGATGAATGGTGCCATTTTAATTGAATCAATACTCCTCCATATGGAGGGTATGTAATGAATATAAAGAAATCCTACAATATATTTTATATGTTTCAAAATTAGAAAAAAAGGACACTAGAAAAAAGATTTTAATTTGTTTTTTCTTACTCTTAGTTTTTTTTGTTTTAGTTGGGTCAAGACTTATTATTTTAGATCCATGAAGGTTGCATATGCTTTATAATGAATTATTCTTTAGTGTTATATTTTTTAAAAATTAAAGTCATTTCTTAAATAATATTGTTCATTAAATACTTTTATAAGTAATCAATATTATGAAATAAACAAAATACAACTATAAGTATTAATAACATAGAAAAAATAATGTATAAACCAAATTAATTTAACTTTATCATTTCAATTTTATAAATATCTAAAAAAATTATACAAATAAAATAATATAATTAATAAAAATATAAAGTTAATAACAACACAATTTTAATAATTTTAAATTTATTTAAAAAATTAAACAATAATTTTAAATTGGTTAAAAAAATCAAACAAATAAAAAAATTTGAATATGCTTCATATTAATCTCTAATTTCATTGTCCAAAATTGGAGTTTTAAGAGCTTTAACGGATCCCAAGGCAAAAGGTTGCTCCAAAAATCTGAATAGCATTGGCGGATAAGTTGTAGGTTTTTAATGGCTATTATGATGGGAAGTAAAATTGGAGAACACATTTTAATAAATTATTAGGATTCGTTATATTGAAGTGCTTTACTAATCCAATAAACCAAATTGATAATTTGTAATCATAACACAATAAAATGGTTATGTGAATTTCGAAACAATGCAAAGTGTTAGACCGCATTGATGATCTGTAATCTTAACAAAATAAGATGGTTACTATATAGCCTAGTAGGCAGTGGAGTACTTAAACATATTTGGTCTAGAACTCTTCCCAGGAAAATTAGCTGTTTTATATGGTTGGCTTTGACGAACAAACTACTTACTTGGGATAATCTCCAGAAAAGAGGTTGGACTGGGCCTGGGATATGTGCTCTTTGTAGCAAGGATGTTGATAGTGTTCAACATATATTTTTTCATTGCCCTGTTTGGAGGAATGTGCTCTTGATCCTAATGGAACAGTACCATATATCTCTCTCCTTCCAATCTGTTGATCTCTGCGCTTTCTTGGAAAAGTGGACTGATTGTTTCTCAATCCACACAGCGTTATGCTATCTCCCTTATCTCGCTATGTGGAGAATTTGGAAAGCGAGAAACATCTTTGTATGTGAAGGAAAAAAATTGCCTGTCATTAGCCTTATCCACCAGAGTGCATATCTCTCACAAATGTACTGCCCATTTGTCATTAAGGTAAAAAAAGCAAGATCCTTGGGCCTGGGTCCTGTACTTAACTATCCCTGTGGATTCTTTGATGGGGCATCTTCCAAGAATATTGGGGGGGTTGGCTTCTGTTTGATGTTGAATGAGTCACATTAACTCGAGTTTGCATTGGGGGTAGGTCCATGCACCAACACAAAAGCATAGATGATTGGGCTCTGGGCCCCCCTGCATATAGCCCAAATGATGGGGATACCCAAGCTCAGGATATTTGGCGACTCTCTAGTCATTATCAATTGGGCAAAGGGTACAACCTCCCTTTCACCACCGGAACTCTATCATTGGTGTAGGGACAATAGGAAGCTATGCTCATGCTTTCTAGAGTTGTCTTTTTGCCATATCTACCGTGAATTTAATCAGCTTGCAGATTGCCTTTCTGAAAAAGTACTTTCTTTGGCTTTGAGATCTAGTAATTACTCGGAATTTATTGAAGGTCATTTGACCTCTCATGATTGTTTTGTGCTCTTTTGAGTCAGGGGTTGGAGCATGTGCTCCTTTTACTTATTGCACCCCATTTTGATTTGTTATGGAGCGGGCTCTTTTAGACTGCTGTTCTGCTCTCATTTGTTCACGGTAGATATGGTTTGAGTGGCAGCTTATACTGATGTGATACTGTATTGTTGGTGACATACTTGTCCCTCTTGCAGACTTGCCGAGATGTGGCTCCTTCATGATGTGACTGATATATTTCTTTATGATCCACCTTCATGATTGTAACCCAGTCATTGGGATGGCACATTAGATGCCCTTTGATTCATTAATGAATATCAAAGACAGGTTTTTTTCTTCTGAAAAAAATAGCCAATAAGATATGTGATAATCATAATTTAAATAAGTTTTAAAAATATAAATATATATATGCTATATCGTTTAACGTGAGAAAAGAATAATAATTTTTGCCGAGACCTATTTGCCTGACAATATGCACTGATCGGATGACCGGCCGCGTCGGACGTGACCGGTCACGCGCGGCCGGTCGTCCGATCGGTGCATATCGTCGGTTCACTAGTTTACTTCATAATTTTTTTGTCAAGCGATAAGTAATATAAAGTCAACTTGATATCGATTACATAATAACCATGCCGCCGCGGCAAGGGATAATTAAAAACACACTCAAAATCCGAATTCATTTTATGGGTCCACCACTTTTTTGATCGTAAATGAGAGCCAACAACATGATAGCCTTGGATGTTGGATGCAATAATTACGAGATATTATGTTATCTCGTTATTGGCCATGTATTACTATTCAATCTTGTTCGTTGTGTAGTCGATGTAGGAACTTTGTCATTCGTGGTTATCGTGAACTCCATTTTAAAAATCTAACGAATGCATCCATCAACGTCAAAACGTCGCCCAGCTATTTTCACGACTAAAAACAGGAACCAGAAAAGACGAAAAAGGTTAAGTTCGATGCTTCCAAGCATCCCAAGCCTGCAACTTTACGGTCATAACATTGCATTTACTTTCCTACCCTGCTTTTCTCATTGCGTCTTCGCCAGGGTTTAGGCCGATGGACAGTTGAACGGATAAATTTATACAGCCCTACATCATCAATACAGGTGATTTCAATTTTGCCGTTTCTCTAGTGTTTAGATTCATTTCTCACTGCAATTGTTCTATTCTTGCCATTTGTATTTAAAATTGAATTCAGATGATGCCTTGAGTCACTGTCGCTTGATCGAACCCTGATAATTACTGTAAATGCCTCGCGTATAAGCCGAATTGATTTTTCGTGTAGTTCTTCAGCTACAGAGAGGGAAATTAACCAGAATAATTGTTTCTCGGATAAATTCCAGAAAACCGAGTTCGTGTCGCTTCTGTTAATTTGATATTACGTTCAGTGATACTGAGTTCATTAGCTAGCCGTTTCACCTCTACCTTAAATTTCTGCGAAAAAAGGCCTCGTACTGAAGTACTGTTGACTTCCCGCTGAAGTTTACCAAATCTTTGCGTGTACACGTATTTCTGCTAAACTTACTTTCGTAAAAGGTGCCGTACAGGTAAGTTTGGTAGCAATTTAGCCAAGGTTCGAGAAAATGTCCAGGGTTTATCTAGGCATCCATTATATCTGAAGCCAACTCGAATTGTGCATTTTTATTTGGAATTCAAGGATCTTATTATAAGCATTTGCCGTTCTCCGTTATTATTAAGAATTTGAATAATTCTATCGTAAGAAATGGCCATGATGACTCATGCATCGGTGTTCACTTACTCTATGCAGTCAATCCAAAAAATGATATTTCATACGTTATACTGCTAAAGCCGTTTATATGATTGAGTAATCTTATTTCTAAGCATTTGCTATTTGCCTTGTGACTGCTATGTATTTGGTACTGTATGGGTTTATTTCTCAATGGCAAGGAAGGACTCTAGGTTTGTTCCCAGCCTTTAGGTAGAATGTCTGTCAACGGTGATGTCTGCAATGAAAGATTTGCTTGTGAATTCTGTGTCACTTTTTGGTGCTAACTCATACAAAATTAGCATATTACGAATTCTAGAGGTTGAATTGATACAAGTATTGTTAATCAATGTCAAGATGCTGAGCTGTCACCAAAATTTGGATCCATAAGCAGACAAACATGCTAGTAAATGCATGGCTAATTGCACCAAGGGAAAATTTGGATCCATAAGTAGACAAACATGCTAGTAAATGCATGGCTAATTGCACCAAGGGAAAATTTGGATCCATAAGCAGACAAACATGCTAGTAAATGCATGGCTAATTGCACCAAGGGAAGTGAGGCACATTCTCCAATTTGCAGGGGTGGGGGGGGTGATCTGTCAACTCTTCTCGTGTGTCTGTCTGTCAGTATGTGTAACTGTTCATTGAATCCAGACAGTGCACTGGCTGCATTGAATATGGACACTAGCACAAACCATCATCTAATCCTACATCTGATGTGCCCCTTGAGGTTGTGAAGCTTAAGGATCCGTCCATGTGTGTGTAACAGTTATTGACTCCAGACAGTGCATCGGGTACATTGAATAAGGACACCAGCACAAATCCATCCTCTAAACCTATATCTGATGTGCACCTAAAGGTTGTGAAGCTTGAGGGTACATATGCCAATTCTCAACCTCACAAGTTTTCATAAACGGCCAAGGTACCAAGTTTTTAAAATCAAAATATGCAACCTTAAGCTTCACAACCTGGAGGTGCATATCACGCCCTAGTTTAGATGGGTCTAGGCTCTGTGCTAGTTGAACCTTTAAGCAGCATCCGAATTAATGTACTTCATAGTCATATTGAGAAGATTCTGTTGTATGTTTGAACACTTAATTTTTTTTTTTTAACAAAAACGGTTGAGTAGCTTTTTATAAAAAGTTTGATAAAAATTACAGAGCTCTGAGTTTGGACTGCTCCCGAAGGAGAGCTACGTCCGTGCCTCCTTGTTCATGCTTTACAATCCAATATTTATCATGTTTTTTCCCTAGTCTATGGCAACTATATCTCCTAACAAACTGCACAAGTAAAAAAGCGCAAAAGCAGAACATATGCAAAAAAACAAGCTGTCCTGATTAAGGTATCCAGTTCCTCTTGTAATCCTTCTGATCACAGACTAAGACTCCACAGTCTAGATCAACACCCTTGTTCGCCATGATGTCCGCTTGTTGATTATTTGCTCTGAGCAGATGAAGGAAGTTGATTGCTTTGTATTCATCAAGCATGCATTTTAGAATGTGAAGTGTCTTGTTTACTAGATTCTTGCGCTTCTTCATCAAGTTCCTTGCTTCTCTGATGACCAACATTGAGTCCCTGAAGACCACCAACTCTTCAAGGCCAATGTTCCTTGCCAGTTCTAGCCCTTTGATTAAAGCTATCCATTCGGCACTATTATTTGTCTGCTTTCCAATCCCCCAAGAGTACTCTTTTATCTTTTTTCCTTTAGAATCGGAAATGACTTCACCCGCACCTGCTAGTCTTGGATTGCCTTTCGAGGTGCCGTCAAAGAATAAGGAGTTGCAACCAACGTTCTTCCACCACCCAATGAAATCTTCATACTTCATTCTAACATGCTAACTTTGAGGTTTGGAGTTTTCCCTTGGTTGAGTCCAATGGATGGAGGAGGTGCCCCCCAAAAAGTCGGAAGCCCACGTTCTTTCAGCATTTGTCAATGGTTCCTTGTTAATTCTGTCCATTTTCCTCATGGATAAGGCTTCCACCCAGAGTGCCTTTGCTGCCGCAACTACTTTGTTGGGACTGTTTTTTTTCCCTCAAAGATTTCAGTGTTTCTTGTTGTCCATAATTTCTAGCAAATATATCTTGGAAGAGATTCCCATGCTCTGGCGAAGTCTGGTTTTTTAAATAGAGATCCCTGGTAGTAATCTTTCCAGCATGCGAAGAAATCACGCCAGTTTGTTGGCAAAGTTAACACCCAATTCAAACCTTCGAAAGCCCTCTGCTAGATCTCTTGAGAGAAGTTGCATTCAATGAAGAGATGATCCAAGGACTCTTCAGAATTTTTGCAGAGCACACATCTGATGGGACCTGCGATTCCTCTTTTCCTGAGGTTCTCGGTGGTCAGGATTTTTCAGTGGGAAAGAGTCTAGAAAAAAAAGTTAATCTTTGGCAGCCCATCGCTGCTCCACACCTGGGACCATTTCCTATCATACACGCTGCTATGGGTGGAGTCGGCTGCTATACGATACCCAGTTGTCACCTCATAGACGCCTGAGCTACCCCATCCACGCTCATCTGGCAGATTGCAGTGTACAGGAGCCGACCAATGAAGAAGGGAGAGGAAGTCATTTTGTTTAGTGCGTAGGTGACTTGGCACCTCCAAATCTAACCAGCCGACCCATCTGCCATTACTCGATCATTTTGAGAGATCGTGCAGTGTGATTATGTTTGCTTCAACCATCTAGCGTTTCAGCTCTGTGAATTTCTGTATAAAGTTGGTTGGGGAGGATGGTCCAATCTTGTCAGCCCAGATCTTGATTTGCTTTCCATTGCCAGGGATCCAATAGAGCTGGTCTTGTAAAATTTTTGCTGCCTTCTTGCACAGCTCCCAAATCGGCGTGCCTTTCTCCCCTTGATCGATGGTGTCTGCACATCTTCTTCTGTCACCACTCATATATTTTTTATGAAGGATCTCCTTCCACCACGCTCTCTTGCCGGAGACAACTCTCCAGAGTATTTTGGCTCCCCGAGCCAGGTTTATTTTGCTCGGATCTCTTATCCCAGCTCCACCACAGTCTTTTGGAGTGCAGACTGTGCTCCAGTTTACAAGATGAAATTTTCTTTGATTTTGATTGCCACCTTGCCATAAAAACCTTTTGATTTCTTTGGTGATGGCTTTCATGGTTTTTTAGGAGCAAGTGATATTGAGCAAGCGTAAATCGGATAAGCAGAGAGGATCGATTTGTTCAGCCATCTTGTCCCCCACGCTGTGATTTTGTTTTTGATTTTATCGATCAGCCCTTGCCAGTCAGCTGCTCGTTTCTTGCCTTTAAAGATTGGGATACCGAGATAGTTAAAGGAATTCCATTCTGCGTTTCCCTCAAACCCAAGTGCCCTCCCTATCCTTGCCAGGGTGCCAGGGGGGCAATTCCTGCCATAAATTTTGGTTTTGACAGAGTTTACTATGCCATCAGAAGCTTTAAGAAACGCTAATAGGGCGCCTTTGAATTTTTCAACGATAATGGTGGAAGCCCCTCCTAGCAAGATGGTGTCGTCTGCAAACTGTGCATGGTTTGCAACTCTGACACCTCTCGCTATCTTCAGGCCTTTTAGCTCGCCAGTGTCTTGCATGCGTTTGAGTTTCCTACTTAATGTTTCAGCCACCAGAAGATAAAGAAAGGGGGATAAAGGGCAGCCTTGACGGAGGCCCCTGGTTGCCTGGAAGAATTTGGTGGGTCTTCCATTCACAAGCGGTGCAATCCATGGGCAGCTAATGCAGGCTTTGACTCATTTGACAAACCTTCTGGAGAAGCCGAATTTGGCCATGGTTTCGAAGAGGAAAAAATGATTTACCCTGTCAAATGCGTTGGCCATGTCCAGTTTGATGGCCATGCCTTGCTGTTTTCTTTCCATACTGGAATGTATGGCTTCTTGAGCTAAAATTATATTATCCAATATCTGGCGCCCAACAATAAAACCACCTTGTGACTCAATGATAAGACGCCCCATGCAGTTCTTCATTCTATTGCCATAATTTTGGAGAGGTTCTTGTATAAAGTATTGCATAATGAGATTGGCCTGAACCGATCCAGCGTGAGAGGGTTGTTTTCTTTAGGAATTAAGTACAGGAAAGAAGAGTTTGTGGCCCCGCCAATCTTGTCTTTTTTCTTAGTCCAGTTCAACATTCTTTTCAGATCTTCTTTTATGATCCCCCAAGCATCCCTGTAAAAGTTTATGGTGAATCCGTCTGACCTAGGCGCTTGGTCTGCCTGAAGAGACCAGATTGCAGTTTTTATCTCAAACTCCATGATAGGTTTGGACAGTTCTCTATTCTCAACATCTTTTATGAGCGTTGGAATTCCCAGAAGGAGGTCTGTTTGGGCTTCCGAATCAGTCTCCTCGTCAGTGTAGAGGTCTCGAAAGTGAGCGAAGGCATGCTCTTTTAACTCCTCCTACTCAACTATCTTGTTGCCATTGCTGTCTTTTAAATCTTTGATGTAATTGTAGCTTTGGTGAGCCTTGTTTTGCTTGTGAAAATACTTTGTGTTACTGTCACCTCCTTTTAGCCATAATTGCCTGGACTTAACACGCAACTCCTCTTCTTCCTGCCTGGCTGCACTTAAAATTTTTAAATTCAGATCCTTTTCTTGGATTAGAAGCATGGGAGTCATTTCTTTTGTCTCCATGCACAATTGAATAGTGCCAGATTTGTTTGTAGCCTAGTTTTGAGATTGCCAAGGTTCTTATATCCAGTCTTTATCTAGTTCTTGATGGCAGAGCGCACCGCTCTTAGTTTAGACTGCCATATAAAGCTGGTTGAACCATGGTAATGCTGATTCCGGACAACTTTGATTAAGTCAATGAGTTTTGCATCTTGTAGCTAGTGTGAGTTAAAGCGGAAGGGGATGGGGTCGAGGTTTTTAGGTTGGGTTAAGGTCAAGACAATGGGCTTGTGATCGGATATAGTTGAAGGGAGGGAAAAGAAGGCAGGGAGAAGATTTTGTTGAAGGAAAAGAGAGCTTACCAGAAATCTATCCAATCTTGCCGCTATGTGACCTACTCCAGCTCTTTTGTTGCTCTAGGTGTACTTCCCATTTTTTAGAGGAATGTCCAACAGATCCAGATCTGAAATTAGGTCCTCCATTTTCTCACCAAATGGATCCCTGACCTTTGTTCCTCCCTGTTTGTCCAGATGCGACTTGATGGTGTTGAAGTCCCCAACAATAATTAGATTCTTTCCCTGCAGGTCCTCGTGTAGCTTGAGTTCTTCCCAAAAATCTGCGTTGTCTTTGTAATGCGTTGGTCCATATACATTGCAGATGTATATCGAGTTGGATTGTCCTTTTCCTGGATTTTGGTCAGCAGTCAGTGATGGATTCCCTTCGTTGATTTCAAGGAGAATTCGATTGAGAATAATGTAATTATTCCCCCAGAAGCTCCTCTAGACCTAATGGCTTTGCCATGGCAATTTTTCCGGGATCGTGAGAGCGCCATTGTCTCCACATCTGACATTTTAGTCTCTTGGATAAGCAGGATATCGGGCCTCTCGGTTTTTATTATTTCTTTTATTGCTTCCACTTTGCTTGTGCCTCCCAATCCTTTGGAGTTCCAAGAAACGACTTTCATCATTTCTTGAGTGGTTGAGATCTTGCTTGGGATCTATTGTCCATTTTTGTCCCTCCTGGGATTCTTGGGTGTTGCAGGAGTTTTGTTTCTTCAAGGCTCCGTTGCCTTCCCAACTCTAGCTCTCTTTCAGCTTCCTGTTCTCTATGGTATCTTTGTGATTTTCTCCCTCTAGTGTTTGGTTGCATGGTTACCTCATGCGGTTGCTGAGGGGGCGAATGGTCTGGGGAGAAGCCTTGCTGTGCTACTTTACTGTGTTTTACCATATCTGCTCAGGAACCCCCTGGTGTTGTTGATCCTTCAAGTGTTTTTTTAGTCCTTTCGATTCTTGGAGACGAGGGAGGGAACTTGCAGCTCCGGGGGTCTCTTCTTCTTCTACTTCCGCAGATTCGATTTTCGAGCTTGGGATCTCTCCCTCTTCCATGTGCAACACCTGGAATTGGTTGTTGGTCGAGGTTTCCTTTCCTTCTTGATGCACCTCCTTGCTTGCCGTTGGTTGTGGTTCACTTCATGCTGGATCTAATGAGGGCATTTTTTTCCCTCTTTTGGCCTGTTGCCATCCTTCATCCTGCTTTTTTTTTTTTCTGATATTTCCTGGACCGCCTCTGGGCAATTTTTGACGAAGTGTTCGTATTCATGACATTTTTTGCATTTAAAGGGAAACTGTTCGTAGTCTACTTTTTGCATGTGCTCCCAACCGTCCATAAACATGTTTACAACTTTTGGCAGCCCTTTTTCCAGATCTACTTCTACGCAGATCCTCGCGTAGGAGAACAGGGTCCCTTTGGTTTTGCTTTGTCGATGTAGTTTCCAAGGGAGTTTCCGATTGCTTGTAGAGTTTCGTTATTCCAGCAGTGCAAGGGAAGGTGTGGTAAGCGAACCCAAACCAGGACCGCAGATGGCACATCTTTCTCTGGGTCGAAGGACAAGCTCCATCGATTTAGGTATAAACCTCGAGGGCTCACGAAGTAGGGTCTGCTCCTGAAGATGAGGTCGCTGTCTTCTTTATTTTCGAAAAGAAAGGTGAAGAATCCCTTTTCGCAGAAGCAGTGTTGGAGGCCGCCTGTGATCAAGGGCATCCAGTTCTTGTTTATGTTTGTGTCCATGGTTTTTGGTGATGGGCAAATCCTGGTGAACTGCCCTATCAGGCCTCTCTCACTCAATGCAAGGGATTTCAGTCTTGAAGCTGTCGACTTGATCTGGATTCTAGGGGCGGCAACTCATTTGATGAAGTTAGCGTCGCTGGAGTCCGTGCCAGAGGAAGGTGGAGGCGGCATGGAGGCCACCAGAGCTCTGAATGCTTCATCTAAGGTATGACGACGATCCTCCAAGTTTGGTTCCGGAGGTGGATCCATTTTTGAAGCCACCCTCAGGCCTGATCAGATCAAGGTCATTCAAACTTAGTCCTGGTATTTTTCTAGACGTCCTCTGTCCTCTGCATGCAGATCTGCTAGTCGATCTGCCTTGTGTGGAGCAACCCGCCAGCATGCAGATCCGCTTCAATCTGCTACATGAATGGAGCATCCCGCTAGAACAGCACGATCATCCCTCAGATAGGCTCAGATCGGCCTTCCAGAACCCTCACGTTGCACGCAGGCAGACGCTGAGATCATGCGCAGGCAGCTTTCGATCTAACTTGGTCGTGTTCGAACACTTAGATTCAAACCTACGCTGTAGGGAATTGCTAGCCCCCCCTAGCGAATCACTCCCAATTTGCGATTCCTCTTGGGAGCGTTTTTGGGAATCACGATTCCTTGAAAAAAAACCGCTCCCTGCCATTCCCAGGATCTCTGAGGGAGCGACGCTCCCAGAGCGATTCCTCATCGCTCCCTCAACGATCTCGAGCGAAAAAAATCGCTCCCTAAAACTCTCCCTGAACGATTCTGCGTGTTAGGGGATTTTTTTTCCAATTTTTTCAAATTTGCAAAAAAAAATTGTTTTTTAGTGATTGGCTAGGGTTCAATTAGCCTTTATAAACACTATTGGACTCCATTTGGATTCATTCTATTTCTCATTTGCTTGTTTTCATTTATCTTGCTAGGGCTTTGAGTGTGTTTGCTTATGTATTAGTTGTTTGAGAGCAAATTTGTAGGAGCTTGGAAGGGAGATTGAAGGATTCTATTTGTGAGAGCTTGGAAGGAAGATTGAAGGCTTCCATAGAGACATTCAACCATCCTTGAAGAGCTAAAGAGGTAGGCTCTAAAAACCCAATCTTTGTTTTTTTTTGAAAAAAATATTTCACTATGTTAAAATTTTAAATCTTGTATGTGTTTTTTTCCTACTCTTCCCCATTTATTCTTCTCCATCATTCTATTGCAGGCAAGCAGTGATTCTCATATTGAATTAAGAAGTATGATGGGTATGTGGTTTTTATTGTTGGTTCCGATTCTTTTCATGATGATGGTGGTGGGAAGTAGATTTGGTGGTGGCAATGATGAGGAGGAAGAGATAGGGAGTGGCACATACCATGGAGAGGAGGAGGAAGAGGGAGAGGATGATGAGGAAGAGGAGATTGAGAGTGATGAGGGGCAAAACCAAAAAGACACAACACCTTTGTGGAAGTATGTGACAAGGCTTGGGGGAGGGAGAGTGGGTGGAACCATAAAGTTTACATGCCTCCATTGTAATAAAACTTACACAAGTTCATATACCCGTGTGAGAAAACATTTGTGTGGGCTTATGCCATGTGATCAAGGTAAGGCTACTGGAGTCAAAATCCGTGACAAAGTGTCAGCTAAAGAAAGAAACAAATACAGGATGGAAGAAGAGGCTGCTCAAAACAATTCCAAGAGATCAAGGGTTGAATCTGAATCCCCGCATAGAATGTTTAGTAGTGGATCTGGATCATCATCCACCCATGGTAGTGGATTCTCGCCTATGCGAAAAACATTATTAGATTTCCTTGACCTTGGTTGCAGAGATGATGTGTATGAAAAAATTTACAGGTTTCTTTATGCATGTGGTGTGCCATTCAATGTTCTTCGTGTTGAATTTTAGCATTTGCATATATTCTTTAATTTTGCAGATTGTAAGATAGATAACAATAAGACAAGTGCAGTAAATAATCAAACATCAACACACATGAACACCATATGTTTTCATGAAGAAACCTTTAAAGGACAAAAAGCCCAAAAGCATTAGTAATTCATCCCTTAAATGAGATGATTGAGTTTGTAAGAGAATCTCAGGATTCTGAGATGAATGTTCGTCAAAAATTAGTCAAACCCTAGCAGGCTTGAACAATTTGGCCAAAATTTTCCATGAGGACAAATTTCACAAAAGATCCAGATTAGGGTTTTCTGCCTAGATTTTCTCTTTGCTGCCCTATTGCCCAAAAATCTTCTATTGTTGCCTAGAAGTTGCCCGAACCAGATCTGGGCTCCCTGAGTTAGTTCTGCTGCTTCCTGGACTTTCTGTGGCTGCCCGGGTAAGGGAAAAGACCTGCCTGAAATTACTATGCCTGCCCGTGAAGGGTAGCAGGCTGCCCGAGGTCAAATCCGGGTTGCCTGTGAACTCTTTCTTGCTGCCTGAAGTCCGTACAGCTTGCTCGAGGGTCTGTGATGGCTGCCCGAAGTTTGTAGTAGCTTGCCCGAGGGTCTGTTTTGGCTGCCCCTGAAGTTTACCAGTTGCCCGAAGGAGGAGTAGGCAACCCGAGGTTCTTTTCTTGCTGGCCGAAGTTCTGTGGTGACTGCTCGAGAGTAGAAAGCGGAAGCCCTAGATCTGTTGTGTTGCCTGAGTGAAAAGTAGTGCTACCCGTAAAGAGAGAGATGGCTTAGGATGATGCCCTAGCTAGCCAAAACCGCCATGCTAGGGCATAAGAACAGTGATCACCAACCAGCGAATACTTCAGTCTTCCATGCAGCAGTCACGAAGGAGGGAGCTGATCAATTGTTGTTGAAGCATATCAAAATGGATGGCAAGTGAACTTTATTTATATCCTTTCAATCACTTGAAGTGGTCCTTGGAATATAATAATAGGGTTTTAATCTTTCACCCTTTTGACTTTTATTTTTAGTGTCACCAAAGACCTTTTAGTATTCTCACTTTGACTTTTTAGTGGTACAAGATTCCTTATGTATTTTTGACTTTAGCCTCTTAGTCTTCTTCAAGTGTCTTGTGGTCAATGCAAGTGGTCATAGGGGTCCTTCATGCCCACTCAAAGTACATCATCATAAATAGGGAGAATTACTAATGCTTTTATCTTGAACTCCTTGTGCCACCAAGATAGGGTACTAGGTGTCTTAACCAAGGGTAGCTAATCCCTGGAGAAGATCACAAAGCCCAGAAATCAAGGATAGGAGTGCCTCACATGCCTAGACCCGGTCTAGGGCTTATAGTGATGTCCTGGTAACTGACCAGGTGCCTCAGCCCTAGGTTGCATCAATTGACTCAATGTCAAATACTTGGTAATCGACCAAGCGCCTCCATTCTCCTGGGGAATGGCCCTCAGCCCTAGGATGAGTCCCCTAGTCCTAGACTGGTTCATCTTCCTGGTAACTGACCAGGTGCCTCCATTCAAAGAATGGCCACTCAGCTCTAGGCTGAGTCCCTCAGTGTTGGACTGGGTTCACTTCCTGGTAACTGATCAGGTGCCTTGATTCAAAGAATGGCCACTCAGCTCTAGGTTGAGTCCCCCAGTGCTGGACTGGTTCCACTTTCTGGTAACTGACCAGGTGCCTCCATTCAAAGAATGACCACCTAGCTCTAGGCTGAGTCCCCCAGTGCTAGATTGGTTCCACTTCTTGGTAACTGGCCAGGTGCCTCCATTCAAAGAATAGCCACTCGGCTCTAGGGTGAGTCCCCCCAGTGCTAGACTGGTTCCTCTCCCTGGTAACTGACCAGGTGCCTCCATTCTTCAAGAGATTGGCTTTCGATGCTGCTTAGGAAAATCAACACTCCCTCTCACCAAGAGAGGTATTCTTGGCCATGCCAAGCTTGTCATGAAAGTACACAAACTTTGTTGTCGTCAGAGGCTTGGTTAGGATATCTGCAATCTGTTCATCTGTACGGATGTACTGCAGCTTCAGAGTGCCTCTCTGTACTAGGTCTCTGATGAAATGATACTTCATTTCAATGTGTTTCGATCTATCGTGAAACACCAGATTTTCTGAAAGCTTAATGCAACTCTGATTATCACAATGAATAATCATTGAGTCAAGCTTTCTACCAAATGGATCACAGAGGAGTTTCCTAAGACAAATTGCTTCCTTGCAGGCATCACTCGCAGCAATATACTCAACTTTAGCTATACTCTGAGCTATGGAACCTTGTTTCCTGCTGGACCAAGAAATGATTGCAGATCCCATACTGAAGTAGTAACCTGAAGTACTTTTCCGGTTTACTGCACTGCTAGCCCAATCCGAGTTTTGCATATCCGACGAACATTACTCCACTGCTGGAAGTATACGTAAGCCCATAAGTGATGGTACCTCGCACATATCTGAGTACATGTTTGGAAACTACCCAGTGTATGTACTTTGGATCAGACATGAATTGGCTCACAGCATTTACTGTGTAATAGATATCAAAGATCCAGTGCACGAGATACATCAAAGATCCAATGAGTTGTCGATATAGAGTAGAGTCCACATCTTGTGAACTGGTGGTTGAGTCTCGCAACTTCTTCAAGTTTGTTGTCATGGGCACGCTCCTGCATCCCAAATCTTTGCAAGATGTCCACTGCATACTTCCCTTGTGTTAGGAAGATCTCACCTGGCTTTGCCAAACCTCCAGGCCAAGAAAATAATGCATCAAACCAAGATCCTTCATTTCAAATTCAGAGGCGAGCTCCCTTTAACACTGAGCTATGAACTGTTTCTCTCTAGTAAGGAACAAATAATCCACAGACAAGACTAGGATGAAGATATGGTTATGAACAGCCTTAAAGTACACATTGGAGTTAGCAGTACTTTTGGAGAACCCCAAGTTGTGAAGGTATCCATTAATCCTCGCATACCAGACTATCGGAGCCTGTTTGAGCCCATACAAGGCTTTCTTCAGTTTACACACATGGGACTTATCCCCATGAGTCACAAAGCCTTTTGGTTGTTCAATGTAGACTTCCTCGTCAATCTTTCCATTGAGGAAGGCTGTTTTTATATCCATTTGATGGAGTTTCCATTCGAACACCGCAGGAAGAGATATGATGGTTCTGATAGTAGTGTACCTGGCGACAGGAGCAAAAGTCTCATCAAAGTCTATGCCCTCTTTTTGGGTAAATCCATGAGCTACAAATCTGGCCTTTGTAGTTCTTGTTATCCAACTTTTTGTACCATAAGTTGGGTTACCTGAGGAGCCGCTGGTTGACAGACTTGTTCAAAGTCTGATTCCAGAGTATCAGTCGATCCGTCTGCTTGTCTAGCCAATATTGGCTAGTCACCTTTTTATTTGAATAATTTTGACCATGGCCCCGCGGGGTTTGTAATAAAATGTGCTAGTAGGATATTTTTGAGTGGTTTGGTCTCCTGAGACGTAGAATCTCAAATAGGGTATTCCAGGGAGTTTTTTGCCCCTGACAATTATGCTCTGCCTTCAGTCGAGTATAATTGACGAGGTTTTCTCCCGCTTCCTCCAAAACTGGAATGCCCGATGTTGAATTCTGGGCCTTGGGGGGTTATTAGAGCCCAACTGGGTGTTATAAGCCTACTAGACATTATTTAGATAGATCATGGTCATGTCCTAAGTCATCTGGACATATAAAAAAATTTCGAAAAAATCTTTTTCGAACAGTGAAAAATTATTATTTTTAATTACTTTTCCTAAGTTTTTTGGGTTAATTTTTCCATAAATTAAATGGAAAAAACCCGTTCGTGATTCGGACTCAGAATTCAGTGATTGAAGGCTCTAACCTTAAGCCAAAAATCATTCTTGATGAGCCAGCCAGTTAGAGCCAGCTTTCAGATCAACAATCGGACACATAATGCCTTTTTACTCAAAAAAGTCAGTTTTGAGTAAAAAAATGATTTTTATTAAAAAAAAATGATTATTTTGGAGAAAACTAAAACTCTCCAAATTAATCCAAATTCAGTGAAATAAAAGGCTAAATGACATCTCATGGAGCACTTATGATGATTGAAGTTATCATAACTCAGCTTCAGTCATCATTAAGAGAGCAATTAATTTATTATCAGTTAGCAGACATGTCATCTCCAGCTAAAGATGAGATGGAGAGCACTCATTGGTCCGGTGATTTGATCGAGGTGAAGACTAAAGCTTGCACCATCAGTGGGCTTCCCAAACCTAACGGAGGCTCCAGCCAGACCTAAGGATGAGCTTACCTACATCACACGTATGGCCTCATCCTTGGCTTGTTTTCAGTGCACAGGTTTGGAGTGGGGGCGCCTTGCCTGGGTAAAGGCCTCCTCTCACTCCCAGTTTTCTGGTTTAGGTCTGAGCTCTTTGTTAGGTGGCTAAGCTGGTTAGGGTTGGTTTTTTGGTTTTAGGGTTTTAGCACTCTCTCATTTGTTAAAATAAAGGCTCTTTCAGCTCTATTGGGAGGAGAGTTTGGCATAGAAACTCTGTTGGATTTTGTAAGCTTCTTTTGTTAATAAAATATTGAGACTTTGGAGGTCACTTGATGGGCTTTTGGCATTGTGTCTTCATCCTATGTGAAGTAATATCTCTTTCACCCTACCCTTGTATTGCAATTTGATTATTATGTTTATTGAAGACTAACAATCTAGTACTTAGGCTTCTAATCAAATCTGCATTGAGTGTTTGTGTCTTCAGGGATTGCATCTAGCAGGAGCTTTCGGCATCTAATACCTTCACCATACAAGCGTTCCATTATTAATATTTTTGTTTGCAGGGTTGCAAGCGGTTCCGGATCTTTCTTGCCTTCTCCAAACAAACTTCAAAAAATTCTACTGGTTACTTTGATTGCTACAAGTGGATCTCTATTTTCAAGAGCTCTTATCCACAGGTGAACCAAAAGCAAAACCAAACAAGAAAGAGCAAGCAGAACTAAATCCAAAGACAAGGATCCAAAGCCAAAATAGAAGTCATTCTCCTTTGTACAAACTCATAAGAGTTTTTCATTTTTACTTAAGTTACTTCTCAAAGTCCTGACAAGGATTAAGTTCCAAAGGCATTTGTAATTCATTAATAAAACAAGGCTAAGTGGGATAGGGCCTCCCATACTTGGTTTTTCTTCCCCATTTGGGGAAGAGTGTTTTTTGTTCTTAGCTTAGATTTATTTCGAGTACTTAAAGTAGTTTCATTTTTCTTGCAAAGTAGATACTAATTGTTAGATTAACCCATTTTGTTTCATTAACTAGGTTTATTACTTCATCTTTTAATTTTTTGTATCTTTCATAAGTAATTCAACTTTTTAAAGTAGAAATCTCTTGAATCTCACTTTGTAGATCAAGAGTGCTCTCTATCGGAGAGTCGTCTTTTCATTGTTTAATAAGTTAATCAATTAATCTTGAAAGTCTCTTGAACTTGCCGTAATCCAAGTCAAGAGCACTCTCTATCGGAGAGCATTCCCACTGCATATCCTTGCATCAAGCATATAGATTAGCTAAGTCCCTTGAACCACTGTCATAAGACGAGGTCAAGAGCGCTCTTTGTCGGAGAGTTTTAATTAATTAACTTAATAAAATTCGCAACTCACATCCCTTTAATTAAGTAACCCCCTTCCCTCTTTGCCAGAGTATGCTTTGACCGATCTTCGATCGGAATACCCAGAAACAACCTTGGATCTCTAAACCCCCACAAGAGGAACTTAACTAAAACTTTTCCCCATAACCAACGCACCGGCGTTGTTCGATAAATACCGAGGCATGTGGGCAAATTCCAAGTGTGGGCGCCGGGCTACCTAATCTGGGCACTGGTAGTTAAGTTATTGAACACTTACCTTTGACCCCAGACAGGTCCGTCATGTATTCGAACAGAGCCACTGAAGGTATTACCGGTTAGGACATCTAGCCACCATAAGTGAAGATCACAAACAAAAAACTCTTAAAATCTACCAAGAGCACGTGCAAAACCTAATACTCACTAGCTTAATTCCTAGACTTTATTTCACGCGCTTATTTGACTCCATAAGGCACTGGTCCTTTGTTATATTTGATTAATTTTCTATCTTGATCAACTGTCTATGGTCCATTTCAATTGATTATATTTGAATGCTTAAGTTATAAGTCTGGAATCTTTGCTTATATGTGTGATCTCTTGTTAGCAACGTGAATTGCTTTAAGTAATCATCATCCCCTTAAATATTAATCATTTTAAATCACAATAACTCCTAAACAACACCCATCCGCACCCCAAACATCCAAAACTTAACTTAAACATTGAGCCATAGAAAACTCTTTGTTAGGGACTACCCCCCTTGGCTTCGTTAGGAGTTAGCCTAAACGGAGGAGCTAGGAGTAGGTGACAGTACCTAGCTCTGTGCTTGCCCCCAAGGTCACACCTCTCCCACTTTCTCAAGTGAGGAGACAGCTTTCGGAAGATTTCTGCTGTTGGTGTGCAATCGGCGGACAACATCTTTTGGCGTCGTTGCCGGGGACAAATCTTTTTGTTCCTGGACGACCTTTGTTTCTTTTAGTTTTTTACCTTTTTATCCTTTTTGGTAGATTTTTAGTCCAATCACTCTTTGAAATTAGACTTAAGTCCACCTGGCGACTCCACCGCCAGTTAACAGCTC